>NTHP01000145.1:388930-415694 GCA_003416845.1 Oplegnathus fasciatus
AAAAAAAAAAAGTAGAAATCTGAGCAAGCATTCATTGACAGTTTTCAGTTCTCGACAGTTTTCAAAACTCTGCGGTACGAACATCTCTGAGGTTCAATATGAAGTCCTAATTTTGACTCAAGAGTCTGCAGCTTTGCACTTGAACCGAGCAGTGTAGCATCTTCTTTGTCAGATGGTGTGGGAGCTGCTGGAGGGTTTGAATAAACAGAAACCAGCCAATGAAAAAACTGCCGTGTCATATTTGGCCTCCCTCTGGCTAAGACACTAACACGCAGGTCTGGGCTCCGTACCTGTGGTAAAGATGCCGTCTGGAATGAAGAAAGCGCCCACAGTTATGCCAACCAGCACCAGGAACTTGAAGAACCAGAAACTGAGAAGAAAAAAGTAAAGCTACTTTAAGTACGTTCAGTAGAAGTATGTTTTTATCTCAGTGTAAATACAGTCTTAAAAGGTGCAGTCCCCATGTTTGGCCACCAGAGTGCAGAATGTCTTCATCACACGGGGTGCTGTAGTACTGAGGCTGCAGTGCACGGTACGAACCCATTTTGGATGACGGCTCGGGGGTCCTTGCTGCTGCGCACTCGGATCATGATGACGGAGAAGAGGAAGAAGAAGCAGGCCATGGCGAAGCACATGCGGTACACTGACTTGTAGCCGACAATGATGTCACAGTTCACCTTGTTCTCCATGCCAGGTATGGCAGTGCCACCGACACAGAAACCCGGAATCTGACAGCATGAAAGCACACAAAGGAAATAATGGGCGGAAGACAGAGACGGATTGAACTGTGTTCAACTGAAACGCTTTATGATACTGGAAAATATTTTCAAAGCGATCACTTCTTCTGAGACTACTGGTTGAAAAATAACAAACACATAATCCAAGCATCCCATCCAGCTGCTCTACAGTATCACTGTTGCTGGGTTACAACTTTATGAAACCAATTTGAATTATTTTCCTATTTTTTCTTGATTGGGAAATAACATGTGGGTTGAGAAAATTTAATGATATTTGGGCCTTATGAAACGATTAAAGAGCCTGATGCAACAGCCCCATGTGGACCATTAAAATTGATCTAATCTAGTCTCATCTAATATACCTTTTTAAGATGTTCCTCCATGCCTGGGAGAATCATAATGACAGACACCAGAGTCCCGAGCAGCAGCAGGAAGGAGAAGGCCAGCCGGCTCATGGTGGAGTTGTACGTTGACGGGCAGCATGATGACAGGAGGCAGGGGGCCGAGCCGCACAAACAGGACGCCTGGAGAAGGGACGAGGGAGAGAATTAGCGGGGCCTTCATACACATTCATATTTTATGAAAGTCAGGGACAGGGCTCTGGGGTGTGGGATAATCAGGGTAATGCATGCGTGGCTTGCAACGACTGTGGCTGGGAGAAAAAAAACAAATAACACTGTGTCTGCTGTCAGAGCAACCATCTTTCTCCTTCTCCTGCACGCTTCCAGAGAGGCAGAGACAAATGGTGATTGTGGCGGTAATCAGGCCTGTGATTAGAGCTGCCATCGTAACAAATCTCTCCCCCTCTCTGCTTCTTATCCTGCGCCGTGAACAGGATCACGGAGGATTCCTGCTTGATTCAGATGCAGACTGCTGAGAGGTGTGTGAAGCACTGAGGCGGAGACCGTAGCTGAGATCAGCCATCCTTCACTAAACATGAGCAGGCACCAGAGTACACAAGCCTTGGGTGTAAACACTGCTGCTGTGACGGGAAGAATCCAGTTTCCATGGTTCAGACTGGCCTATGCCATACTGCCTTGGCAACAAATAACTACATATAACTCGGTCAACACGAAAACTACACAAATACCAAAACACAGCTCCAAGTTTACTTAAGAATATTACAAAGAACTCATGATAACACTGGATATTAAAACACATATAAAGTGCCTTTACAACGAAAACTGTCAAGGACTGAGAGGTGGCATTTAATGTTTGCTGGTTTAAATCACAGTTCTGTCCATTTGTACAATAACGTTATGTACAGCTGCTTGTGTCTGGACAACATTAACATCTGAGAGGTTTAGCTTCTTTTGTTGAATGAAAAAAAACAGGGTTTGTAGAAAAACATGTGCATGATTCTCAAAGTACGGTAGGGCTGCAACTAACGATTATTTTCATTATTGATTAATCTGTCGATCATTTTCTTGATTAATCGATTAGTTGTTTGTTCCATAAAATGTCAGAAAATGGTGAAAAATGTTGATCACTGTTTCCCAAAGCACCAAGGTGACGTCCTCAAATGTCTTGTTTTGTTCACAACCCAAAGATATTCAGTTTACTGTCACAGAGGAGTAAAGAAACCAGAAAACATTCACATTTCAGAAGCTGAAATCAGAGAATTTGGACACTTTTTCTTAAAAAAAATGACTCAAAACGATTAATCAATTATCAAAAGAGTTGGTGATTAATTTAATAGTTGACAACAAATCGAGTAATCGACTAATCGTTGCAGCTCTAAAGTACGGCATCAAAAACATATAAAGTAGTATCGTTTTGGACTGTAACGGCACTCGTATTGAAAATTGCCACTGACTCCGAGCCCTAACACTGACTCACAGTAGATGTTAAGTGAATAAACAGAAAATGTCAAAATGAAAACAAATCTCTAGAGATTGATCTAAATAAGATCTCCCTGCCTGAGGCAGATTTAAAGCTGTGCCACACGTCTTTCCATCTTCTATCAGTGGCCTTACTGTTCTGAGGAGTATTCAGAGTCTTGCAGTTCCAGATATACTGTAGGTGTATTTGACCTAAAGTCACACATTGTTTACAAACAAATTATATGTAACTTCAATAATAACTGTCTTCACCAGTGATGATTTAGGTGGGTCATATTTAAAAAGATTTACTTTTGTGTTTTACATTAGTTCTTAATTGATATCAGTCCGTAAAGATGTGTTTTCACAAGTCTCTTATCAGTATCGAAAATCTCTAATATTTATACGGTCATGTTATGTTGTAAAAAGTAAAACGTGAAAAAGTCAAATACACAACAGGAGGATCAAATACAACTCAAGACTGAATCCGATGAGCACAACAAGTGAGCAGCGACCAAACCGTGACGCACCTCACCAGAGAGGACGGCGTCAGATCCTCAGCACAACCCGGAAACTGCGCCTTTTTAGAAAACACCTTGCAGATCCAACAGATACGATGTTTTGTTCATTTTACTCTTTGAATGCAGTAATTCTAAACATTAACAGACGAATTATCCCATAATATATCTATAAAAAAGGTCAAAGGACAGAACAAAGACGCCACACCCAATTCTATTCAGAAAACGACCTACCACCTTGTATATCGGTCAATTTTATCGCCTCACAGAGCGCCATTTTTCTAAAACATTATACAAGTCAGTCTAGCGTTAAAAGTTAGTTTCGTTTAAGTTGGGTGTGCCGTTAAACTTAATACTACTCGGAATAAATATAATGTACACATGTCTGTCGATAGGCAGCAGTAAAATATCTGATTTGGAAAGGAAGTTTCACATGACGTTGTGTTGTGTCGATATCATAACTAAACAACGCGTAAACCTGACCTAAATTGGTCAAGAAACTACAAGTCACGTAGTTATAGCATGTAGAAACACCACAACCGGTAAATGTATACTCACACAACTGGCGAGGGAACTCACTGCCAAACAGGCACCCATTTTGCTTTGATTCACACAATTCCGATAAAAGTCTTAAAAGCTTCAAAACTTCAGGAAGAAACTGAGTCAAGATGGCGACGTCAAGTCAGTTACAAAGAGCAGACGGAAATCCGCCTGCTTCCTTCAAAATAAAAGCTTCATGTCGTGTATACGTTGATATACATATGCACAATGACGGAATGTGGTATTATTTCAGTCTGTTTGTTTATGCATTCTTTTAGGTAAATATCTATATGGAATACAACCAATCCGTGGAGTATTATGAAATGTGTTGCTGATGTAGACACATCCTACGCTGACGTTCTCAGTTTTATTTTAACGGAAAATTCACTCGACTTCCGCCGTTGTTTGGGTGAAATCGGAACAAATTCATCTGTGAGTTTACCTTACGTAGGGCGTTACAGTTTACCATTTCTGACCATTTCGCCTGCTGTAACCCAGCACCCAGACTGTGATTGGCTTAGTGAGTCGTCACTCCAAAAGTTTGACCAGTTGGATATTAATGCGCAAAACAGAAACCATCCCTTTATTATAGTCCTATCATTTACCATCTTAAACACTATACTGTACTTCAATGTCAAATAAGTTTTATGGAATTCAGGTAAAAAAAAGTTTAAGTCAAATAAATTCAATTTTTTCAAGGCTAAGTTTATTATATTTCATTCTAAAACTACATACTACTTAACTGGCTATGTCTGTGTTTACTAAAAAAAAAGCAAAAGCAACTGATTTTAAAACTATTATGTCCTATTACACTGCAGGTATATCTGTTGTAATCAGTGTTAATTGCAATCATATGCAATCATGAAATGTATTTTCTTTATTACTAATTTTATTGTTGATATTTTATTTCTAGTGTATAATATTTCTTATGTGGTCTTACAGTGTGTTGCTGGGAATCAAAATTGTGATTATTGTACAAACTGGTTGGTATTACAGTGTGCAAATCAGCCAGTGTGCTACTGATTGAAACTTTTTATATTGAAACTTTATATCCTATAATAACTATGCTGAGCCAGTGAGGTCTGTGCATTATTCTGTATTCTGTGCCAGAAAAATGTATTACAAGGGCATTACTGTATAGTCATGTTGTTACCAGCTGTGATGTTTGCATCAGTGCTGAATATTCATTCTCGGTGATTCACACATACTGAGTGACTTCTAAAAGAGGACATGGTCTCTAGATCCTTCCTGTGGATACGTATGGGAAGACAAACAGAATGCTAAAGGAGCAGACCCATGGTGGAAGTAATGCACCTGAAAAAAACAATATAAAGTCCTGCTCATCAGGACTGTTGCACAAAGTTCTGACCTTTTTATATACCTTTTTTAAAAATGAATAAATACAGCAGTGTGACACTTAGGATACTACATGTAGTGGGGTTTTCCATTTAAACCTGGCTCTGTTCAGTGTGGTTGGACTGTCATGGTGACACCCAATTCATAACTTCTTTGTATCTTTTGCTGTATTGTCAGTCTGCCAGTTATTAAAGGAGAACTCAGTCAATTTGACACATCACAGTGTGTTTACAGGTGTTGGGGTGCACTGCTGCATATGTGAAACAAGCTGTATAAAGCCTTTAGTGTCTTCTTGGGGCTGAAGAGTTAAAAAGAAGTGAGTTTACCAGACCTCTGTTGCCCGCTCCTCATGTCTACTTGAGGCTAGCGTCTCAAAGCGACGTTGGCCACTACTAGCACAAAACACCCGAATCTCCAGCTTTTGGAAGTTGAGTTGCATTGTGGGTAATGTAGGTGCCAGGTTTTGACAAGGAAGTAGAATACGTGAAAGAAAACATACAATAAAAACAACATGCAAACAGTGACATCAAACTCTCTATATATGAGTACTGTATTGTAACATCATGAGGGTACTGAATAAAATACAGTGTCACACAATAAACTCAGTGTTGAGTAATATAAACACGCTATGGGTTTCTCTATTAAGTGTGTCCTTTTCGACTGTGTGTGTAGATACTGTAGTACGTATGCATACGTGTGCAACATGACACATTTACAACATATAATGTATAATATGTGAAGAGAGCGAAGTTAACTTATTGTGTATCCAGAGGAACAGTGGACACATATCACAGCTAACAATAAAACAATAAGATCTCTAAGTAATATGCATGATGCATTAGTCAATGCAAAGTCACTGTATAGCCCACTTCTAGAGCCATATAGGAGCAAAGAGGAATAATANAAGCCTTTAGTGTCTCCAGAGGGAGCTGTGTGAAGTCTGATAAATGTCCTCAAGTGATGTCACTTGAGTCAGCGTCGGTTGGGGCTGAAGAGTTAAAAAGAAGTGAGTTTACCAGACCTCTGTTGCCCGCTCCTCATGTCTACTTGAGGCTAGCGTCTCAAAGCGATGTTGGCCACTACTAGCACAAAACACCCGAATCTCCAGCTTTTGGAAGTTGAGTTGCATTGTGGGTAATGTAGGTGCCAGGTTTTGACAAGGAAGTAGAATACGTTAAAGAAAACAAACAATAAAAACAACATCTCTGGTTCTGCTGCTTTGATTTTGATCCTTTTTTTAAACTGTCCATCGTGAGTGAGACACGACCTATCACACGACACTGTTTCAGGAGTGCAAAGCTACATCAGCAGAGTTTTAAACTCTCCTGTCATGTCAGAACCTGCCATTCAGTGGACCCTGTTATTATATCTCTAACTGCTGAGTAAGCAGTAAGAAGAGAGGGGGAAAAGTGATTCAAAATGACACAATGAGACGTGTTACATTTTAATCACCTGACATAATCAGAAGTCAGAGTGTCAGCTAGACAATAAAGGTTCAGTATTTTCTGTCAAGGAGTTCCACTTCACTTAACTTCTCTTCTATTCTATGATTGCATAAATGTTTTGTAGATAAGATTTGTATCTTTGTAATGAAGAATAATGCAAACAGTGACATCAAACTCTCTATATATGAGTACTGTATTGTAACATCATGAGGGTACTGAATAAAATACAGTGTCACACAATAAACTCAGTGTTGAGTAATATAAACACGCTATGGGTTTCTCTATTAAGTGTGTCCTTTTCGACTGTGTGTGTAGATACTGTAGTACGTATGCATACGTGTGCAACATGACACATTTACAACATATAATGTATAATATGTGAAGAGAGCGAAGTTAACTTATTGTGTATCCAGAGGAACAGTGGACACATATCACAGCTAACAATAAAACAATAAGATCTCTAAGTAATATGCATGATGCATTAGTCAATGCAAAGTCACTGTATAGCCCACTTCTAGAGCCATATAGGAGCAAAGAGGAATAATACTGAGTTAGATTCACCAGAAGCAGCACGCAGTGAGTAAACAGGTGTGACATGAAGGTCAGACAGTGAGTTTAAAGCCACGGGGGGCAAACCTCCATCTGTTTGTGTCTGACCTTCAGAAATACAGTGAAGGTGTTCACCTGTGAATAATCAGTGCAAAGATAAAGCTTCCGTGTCTCCACACCTTCATTTTCCTCCAGTCTGAAGAGCAGCAGGCCGACGATATCCCCGAAAGAAACCAGAGTCATGCTTCACATTATGTTAATGAGTAGTCAAATGAGTCTGATGTTAATCAGGTAACAGCTTCATTCCTCCAGGGACTCACATTGGTTAAAGCGACCACCGTTCTCTTCTTTATCTTTGACATTTTCATAATAATCCCAGGACCTTATGCGTCTGTGTATGAGGCTACTCAGTGGTGAATTGTATTATCAGCACAATATGTTCCCCATCACTGTTCTGCGGCTCTGAAGCCTGATGGTGGCAGTGAGTTCATTGTGACGCATTTGACAGGTGTATCAGTGGTTTAATGGTGGGCCTACACTGGAGTAGGTCTCATCATTTGATCATAATGAATGAGACAAACAAAACTGAGAATGTAAAAAAGCCTGTTGACTGAAACAATTCCAGTTGGTGAAAACACTGTTGACTGGACCACTGTTTTTCTGTTTCTATTTTAAGGTGGCACTATCTACAATGCACGTGCCTTGGTGCGGTTATCCCTGGAATAGGAATGAGATAAGGAGGGATGAAATAAATGATCCTTATAAGTTAAGACTGAGGACACATTACTGAGTGATTGGATTCTATCAAACGACAGGTGAAAAGGCGATTCCACTTCATAATATTTGAATGTGTAGATATGGAGCACCCCTTACTAAAAAGACAATGGTACAAGCCTATGAGCAGCAGCGGCAAGATAAAACAGTCAGAGTTAGCGACAATTACACAGGAAACTGTACCACTGTGACTTCAAAATAAAACAAAATACAAAATTGAATAAATTAAAGAAAACACCTGCACCGTCACTACTCCTGTTATTAATAATAATAACAACGATCATGATGATGTTAATAATTAATAACTGTACCATATAATAGCCTACAATAAATCTGTTGTCTATTTTGACTTACTGAATTAGTGAAACTAAAACACAAGCCTAGGTAAAATGGTATTCTCGAAGCATCGCATTGTATTATGGTGAATGGCAGCTTGATGTTGTGTTCAGCAGTGATAGTATTGCTATTAATACTACACAATGAGAGGGCTTCTGGTCAGACAGAAAAGCCATCAATGGAATTATCTAACCTTTTGGGCCTATAGAGCAGGATACAATATATTATATCGAACATTACCAAGCTAGTTTATTTTTAAATCAATATATGCTGTATAGGTCTGTAGATCTGGGCAAAAGATTCTCAACACTTGTGGATATATTGAATCATTTTTTACTTTTTGCTGTAAATGTCATGTTTGTGGTGTGACTTGCCTTTATTTTGTTTTCTGGGCATATCCTGATACCATTTGTTTTTTCTACAATGTTCCACTTTGTCCTCATGGACATAATTAAAGCTGTAATTTTCCCTCTTCGCGTCCTCTTCTTTTACTTTGAAGGCATCATCCCTTCTGTTCCTGTATCCTCCGGGCTGAGCGCGTGCACCTTGACGCTCCTCCCTGTTGCTGCTGGGAATGAGCGCACAGTGAAGTGCTCGGCCGCCCGTGCGGGTTCAGCGCTGTGTAGTCCACTATGCCGCGGGTCCAGCGGTGTCGGCTGTAATGAAGCAGTGTAATGTGTCGGACCGGACGGACCCCCTGACGCTCCGCACTTTCTCTTCTTCGTCCCTGCAGAGGATGGTGGCCGGCGGCTAGTTCTAACTTCGGACTCCCTGGTTTTTTTCCTCGGCGAAGCGCACTGAAATCAGTTGGTGAGTGTCCGTCGTTGCGCACATACGCTGTCACCTGTTCTGCTCCACAGGTTGGACGCCAGGCTGCTGCTGCTGCTCACAAAACCTCCAAAGCGGGCTGAGAAATGACTGCTGGAGAGGAAGCTGCAGGTTACAATAGATTATAGGCGTGCAGGGAAGAATCAATGAGGCATGCTGGAGCCATTACCTGCCCTGAAACTCCTATGTATATAAATCTAAACAACAACAGGAGCTGAAACAACAAATCCTCATGTGATCAACTTGTCTGGCAGCACCAGTCAGATCCGGCATCAGCTGCGGGCTTGGTAACATTTAACACCAGCCTTCAGCAAATGTTAAAAAACAGACCGACAGTAGGCTACAGTCAACTCCAGCAGCCTACCTGTCACCTCCATATGGGGTCACAGCATTGTGTGTGTCAGCTGCTCAGATGAAAATGCCACTGGCTCCCAGCAGAGAGCTCTGTGGCAGCTGCTTTATCTGCTTTGCTTTATTGAAAGGTGCGTAAACCGTGACCTTCAGATGGTGATCATGATATGGTGAACTGTGAAGTCAGACCATGGCGAGCATTCATCAGCCTGACAGTAACATTCATGATGTGAAATGTTAAAGCCACCAGGAACAGTCTGTAATAAGACCAGTAAAGCATGCTGTTATCATCTCGTACTAAAAGCCCCATATGACTTACAATACGAGTTAAAAAGTTGGTTCAGTCAGTGTCAGCTTTTGCCAAATATAAAGCCCAGTGGACTGTATGTTGTGCCCATATTCAGTGCTTTTAATGCACTCCTAGAAATAGACATAAATCAACACTTAAACCATCCTGAGATGCTGGAAAACTAAAACCTGCAATGAAAATAATATTTCATAACCCAACTATCTGATATATGATATAAGGTCTTTATTGGCAAACCATTAAATCTGCTAAACTCTTAAGGAAGCTGTCCCTGAAATAAAAAAAATGGCAAATTGTATGTGTGTGTGTGTGTGTGTGTGTGTGTGTTTTAGCCCTTCATGTCCTTACGAAAGCATCTATTCCCATTCAGACGAGTGCCAGTTCCACGTGTGCAAAGGCCCCTGAAGCAGCCTCAGTCTGTATGCTTTGGTGCATGTGGAGCAGAACATGTTTCCACAGAATTGAAAACACAGTCGGGGCGTCCATCTTCGTGTAGTTGTTATAATCCTGGTCTTCTTGAATGTGCTCTTTAATGAACCATCAATGTCAAGCAGGGGGAAATGAAGCCCGTGTGTGTGTGTGTGTGTGTGTGTGTGTGTGTGTGTGTGTGTGTGTATGTGTGCCGGGGTACCAGCAGCTCCTCCCTGTTTTTAATATTCATTTTAGCTCCAAGGCACTTCCTTTAATTTTATGATTTCACCCCATGTTAATTACACATCCATGAGGTCATTTCTGAAAGTCTGTCTCATATTCTTGCTCTTGGCTCAATGGCTGGCCGCTGTGGTGCTTTTGCTCTGCGATGCAGTGATCACCTGTCAATCAAACACCATGGGCGATACTAGGACTTCATTTTCCTTTGATTTTCTTTTGTGTGTCGCTGAAATGTGTGTGTCTTGGTCTGGTGGCCTGTCTGTTCAGCCATGCTGGCTCTCGCTGTTCGTGCTAACTTCCGAGTTCTTCTTCTGTTTATTCCAGAAAAACTGGGATGATAAAACACACCACTTCCTGTGATTTTCTCTAGGAAATCCCTAGTGGAAAAATTGTTAGAAAAGTAAATGTAAAAGCTTTTACAAACTGACTGTAGGTTCAATCACAGTACACAATACAGTAGCAACATTTAATGTAATAAAAATGGCATATGTATCACTTTAAAGCCGCATTAAATGATTTTTATTGGTCACTTTAGGGCAGTGGGACAAGCTGTAAACACAACACTGACATATTATCGCCTTATATAGTTAATATGGAGAACGTGTTTCTGCTGACACGTCGTCGTTGCAGGCAGCCTGCTCTGCTCCGTCACCGCTGGGTGAATCATCTGATTTCCCATCATCTGTTCTCCTTCTGCATCCCGCTCTTTCTTGGAAATCAGGCTTCACGTCGTCGTGTGTTAACACAGATGATGGCAGACAGATGATGGCATCGCACCGCGCGCCCTCCACCCACCCATTCTGATTCTGGAGTCCCAGAGGTGCCAGACGTGACTGACTGCTCAGTCCTTTATTGCTAAACTCCTGAACAGCCCCAGTCAGCCCTACCTTTATCTTTTACAAGGAACAAAGGCTGCCACTGTAATCAGTAAACAGGTAACTGCTTTACCTATAAAATCAGTTTAATCTCCAGTGGCCTTGGCACTGCTGAGCAGCTTATCTTCATCCCCTGTCGAACACTTTACCTCATTAAAGAGCCAAGATGGACACATAAACTGAGTCTTGGAGTAGTTAGTACACTTTGACCGATATGCATGTATGAGTGATACAGATATTTACTGAATATGTACTGAAGCTGTCAAAGTTTGATATTTTGTGTTGATATTTCAATACAACAGCTCCAAAAATGACAACGTTGGACACAAACACAACACAATTGCTAACGCAGTTAGCTTTGGGTAATAGTAATGGGCATTTTCTACTATTTTCTGTCATTTTATAGCAAATATTAAAATTATCAAAATTCTGAATTCCATTGCAGAATTCCATCTATAATTTGGACAGTTTCCACCGAACTTAATGATAACAATAACACCTCTCTCTCATTTTTAAGGCTGGTTATTTAACTTGGTACCCAACCAGAGCAATGTAAGCAGAATTTAAAATGTCATATTTGCGTGTCAAAGCCAGAAAAATGACAAAAAAAGCAAATAGCCATGAAAATGGCGACATGCCTGGATGAGATTCAGGCTGCTTTATGGGTTGTCGTAAGTCGACTTCACAGAAACAAATACTCTTAAATCAGCATATTCCTGTGTTATCTGCTCCTGGCAACTGCTACCGCACCTTCCCTGCCAAGTGAAAATGACATAGGCGATTAGATACGTCAGTCACACAATATTTAGAAGTTTAGCTTCTTTTGTTTAATTAAAAAAAAAAGGTTTGTGGAAAACCATGTTTGTATCCCTCAAAGGTATCAAAAACTGTGGCATTTTAGTATCAGCCCCAAAACTCAGGTACTGTGGCGGCACTAGCGTGAAAACATTTGAAGTGATACCTGACTCATCCCTGCTGCAGACTCGTAGTGTTTGAGATGAAAAGTGGAGGAACACATGTTGTTTGGGGCCTTTTTTTTTTNTTTTTTTTTACATCTGCTGCCCACCATAAAATTGCTATTGAAGGAAAGAAAAGTGTTTTTCACTTTTGAAATGCATCTCTTTGCAGCAAGATAAACGACAGCCAAGTGCAGCCTGTCACTTACAATTTTACCACCCAGCGGCAAATTTAATTCCCATTGATTGCGGGCCTCGCCTCTTTGAGGATGGAAACAGTAATTTGCCGGGCCATATTCTAGTCATTCATTATTCCTCCGTATTGACCAGTGACCTATAAGAGTTTAGTCTGAGCCGGTGCTTCTGTAAAGCCCATCGCCCTTTACTGTGACCTATGGCTGGCTGCCATTTAGCTACGGCTACTTTTATCTTTCTGCCATTAAAACATGTCAGTCAATTCTTTCCCCACCTGGGTCTGGAGGACATATGAGACATGTTTTGCAGAGATGTAGAGGACGGAGGATGATAATAGGAACAGAGGGGACCTGTTTCCCGAGAAGTTGTGTTAGTCTGTCCTGACCTCAACCTCTCGGTGTCCATTTTCCCAGCAGCCCAGCCTGACGAGAGGCAGGGGGGTGGCAGCATAACTCAATAGACTTCCCCCAGCATGCCTCTGCCCGGCCCTATGGGAAAGGACTGTGGTTCGTCAATGTCATCTCTCCTGCTGCCAGCCTCTCCATACTGATTAGATGGGAAGGGAACAGTAGGTGAGATGGGATGGTTCCTCTGTGGAGACAAAGGCTTTATTGTAATTCCCAAGGCATCCATTCAGTCCACAGATCAGTGACCTTTTCAGTGTATCAGACCACACAATAGAATCAGCTGCTCTGTTTTCCCCTGTAATTACCGCGTGGAATTCCGTCTGCCCTAGAAACAGGCACGGCATCTCAAAACGGTTTGTCAGACATCAACCATCTGAAGAGCTCATTCTGCTGATTGGCAAATGGAGAGGCTGTGAGAGGGTGAGAGGTGCAATAGCTGTTTGAATTGCATTTCAATGGGCGCCATCAAACGTGGTTTTCGCTGAAGATGCCTCTCCACGGCTGCACCTGGCGTCTTTGCTCATTTGCATCTTCAAACGGCAGCGGGGGGGAAATGTTTGAACGTTTCAAGTATCATCAGTGAGAAGTCAAAATAATCCGGACACATCTACAGTAAATCTGACTTGGATGAACGCTGTAGACAAGAGTCTGGAAGGAAGAGAAAAGAGCTTTGATGGCTTCAACAGTGGCACTAATATACTGTGGCAGAACTTAAAGCTGCACTAATCAATATTTNTCTCTCGTACAAAAGCTCCTCTGAGCTCGTTCTCTTTTAGCTCATTGTTTTGGTTTTCTGGCCCGCAACTCTGCTTTCATCACCTGATTTCCAGCAGCTGGTCTCACATAACCTTACGAGTGAAAAAGCTCTATTAAACCCAACGCACACTTCCTGCCTAGCACCAAACGGCAGACAGACAAGGTTAGCGACTAGCTGGTGAACATAGTGGAGCATTTAACAGCTAAAGAGCCAGATATTTTTCTCTGGAGACCATAGCAGAGCCAAAAGTAGAGTAAATATTAGACCTACTACCTGGACGGACATGTGACAAGTGAATGCTGTTGTTGCTCCAAGTCTGCTGGATGTGTAAACAGGCAACTGTTTGCTAACACGTTTGCCATAACAAGGTGAGATTTTGGAAATGTCAGAAACCAAATAATGCATCTATAAAGGAGCACTACAAAACAACACTGCATGATGGTAATACAATTACAGCTGAAACAAACAGAAATAATTGATTAGTTGATAGACTAATCACTACTTAGGCTACTTTTCTTTGTCTTACGTGATAATAAAATATAAATGTGTTGGTTGGACAAAACAAGCAATCTGATACCATCATCTTGGGTATCAGGAAATGATGACATTTTCCACTATTTTCTTACATTTGGACCAATTGATCTACCAATTAATAAACTGATCGATTAATCAAGAAAATAATGTGCAGATTAATCCACAATGAAAGTAACTGTTAGTCGCAGCCCATTTACATTTAGATACAGGCAGAAGATCTGATGTTGGTGGGTTTGGTCCAAGAACCGGCAGGTGGGACTATAATGTCCTGTCTGGTCTGGGAACACCTTCAGTTCTCCCAGGAGGAGCTGAAGGAAAGGTCTGGGAAGTGGATGTCAGCCCTTCTCTGGTAATTCTGGGCCTGTATAAAGATGACAGGATGAATAGATGAGTGGAAATTCTACTGGTGGAGATGAAATCCTCTTCTGGTGCAGCTCCTCTTTTATCCCCATTGCCGAGTGCAGCTTTAATCACAAACACAAACACAACACAAGAGCTTGACACTTCTGCTGATGCAGGGTGGCAGTGTGTGTGCTGGCTGTATAGCATTTTGTGTGTGTGTGTGTGTGTCTCAGCCGAGGCCCCATTTGCCAGGGTTGTTGTCAGAGAGTGCTTGAGGCCCATGGGTGGTAGCCAGCGTGCAGGAGCAGCACGTGCAGCCGCAGCCACCCAGGCCGCATCGCTGTTGACACGATGGTCTAGTTCGGAGCGCCGGGGGTGGAGGACGGCCTCGGTTATACTCTTCAAAACAACAGGCTTTGTTCTGAAATATTGATGTGGCGGCAGCACACACTGTCCTCCCGGTGTCACACATGTATTGGGCATGTGTGACACATACAGTAGATTTATTCTTCTGGCCGTACTGCAGCTACAAGGGTGCAGCTGATTCAGAGAGCTGATGCTACTAGTTTTGGATGGGCTATGGGCGAGTATTTCTGAATATTTCTCAGTTTTACATCAAGGTAAATTCAGTATCTGTGTTTTGGACTGTTGGTCAGACAAAATCAGCACTTCAGAGATGTAACCTTGGCCTTTTTTAGGCTAAATTATTGTCAGATTAATTGGTAATGAAAAAATTTAAGTAATAGTTAGTTGCAGTCCAAGGGATGGTTATCAAACCTCAATACTTTGCATCGTATGTCTGGTCAGATTTGTAATTCTTTGATCGCATCGTTCCAAATTGAAATTAATTAAAATGTTGCCAATTTTACGCTATTTTTTTAGGTACAGTTCTTGTAACGGCTGCTTGTGTTTTGTTCTTTTCTTAAATGAAAAAAGGGTTTTGTAGAAAAACAGATTTATATTTTCAGAGTAATGTATCTAAAAAAAGTATCTTATTCTATATCTGTCAGTACCTAAACCTAGGTATCATATCTGCACCAGTGTCAACACTTTTCAAACAATAAGCAAAACTTTGAAGATTGAAGCTTTTGCGAACCGATCTTCAATATTATCAAGATTTTCATTTGACAAAGGTTACAATAAATACAAGTATTGAGTGTTTTCCCGCAGAAATGTGTTTTTGTCAGGTTGGAAAACCTTTTCATAGGATACCAAAAGTCTTCTGCTTCTAGTGCCACGACTCCTGCATGCTTGTGTGATGAAAAGGTTCAGTGAGAATAAATGTAGGTTAGACAACTGATTGATTAATCAGATAAAAAATACAGTATGTAATGACACAAAAACACTAACACATTATTTGTCTAATACTTGTAGTCTGAACTTCCCTTTTTGCAAGAGTTTTATAGCAGTGTCTCGTCTCACTAAGTCATTATTCTTTGCAAAATTAAAGTTGCAGTCTAAATGATTGATAGTTGGCGTCACTCTGGTATTAAAAGAGCGCTCCAGTGATTTAGTATTGCACTTCCACAAAGTTGGGGAACTCGCAAGAGACAGATGGAAAAATGCTCAAAATTGATGCAGCAAAGGCAGACACATCCTGACTTTTAGTTCCTGGTGTGGGTCAAACTCCAATAAAGCTGTATCCTACACTTCCCATAATGCAACTCAATGGTGTCATTGTGTTAGATCCTCCCTGCTTAGTAAACAGCCCCAGTTTGTAACGCTTTCCATTAAAAATATGTAGTCTCCAAGCCCAAGCACAGAAAACCCTGATGGCATCATCAGACCTAACAAAGCTGTTTTCACAAGCTGAGTAGTCCTCCTACTGACGGGTAAACTGGCTCTGATGCGTAAAATCGGTGAAGTTCCCCTGTGAAGTACCGCGATTGAACCAAACATGTAAAGATTGGCGTCAGAGGCTACCAATCTATGCTCACTTTCACTCAGTGTAATTAGACTAATACATCAATGGTAACACTGGTGTCATATTTGCAGCCACCACCAGGCAAAAAATATATGGCATTCTGCAGGGTCAGGACAATGTGGTTTTCTCTTGTTTGACCTTTCTAATGGAGCAAATTGGAGTTCCGTTTGTGTACGCTCAGGATTAGATGATAATCTGAGTTGAATCAGAGCATGAGGTGTAAAAGTCGTACATCTCCCAAAACAGTCTGCTCTTGCTCAACATGTTCTGTTCTTGCGATCATCCCTGAGGCCTTTGCCAGTGCCGCCTGCCAGCCATTCTTTACGGCTCTCTGTCAAGTGTGCTAATTGCTGTAAATAGCTGGGTGTTCTGTTGTTGTGATTGACCCTCATGAAAAGCGGCTCAATCTGTCTCATATTTGGCAACGTGGAGGGCACTTTGTCGACCTCATTTCGTATAATGGCTTGTTGTTGTTATTGCACATTAAACACAGTTAATTACAGAGAGGGCGGTTTGCTTTCAGGTGCTGTTTGAAGGACTGGGAGGTGCTCTTTGGTCCTATGTACCAGTAAACAATAAGGCTGAATGATATCAGTGAGTGCTTGTAACTTCCCTATAGTGTTGTGGGGACTATCTGAAACTGAGTTTAAAGTTCAATAACAATGCCAGTATTCAGCAGAGAGCTGATAGCTGTGATATTGATATGCATTGTATTGTTTTTTTAGAATTAAAAAAAATAAAAGACAAGAACTGACCCTTTGCTAAGTCTGCTACGCCTTCAAGCTTTCCAATCTAGCACGGCAGTTAACACCGATAACAAAGGCAGATTTACCGATTGAAATTCGTAGTAATTTGTGCAACAATATGTTCTCAATGTCACACAGAAGGAAACAAAAGCAGGCCTCTCATTTCTGGCCCTTGACCATCGATTTTGTCGGCTGAAACAACAACTGTTGCTGGCAGTTTATCAGCTAAAGCTAGCTACTGTAGCTAATTGAGGCTAAATCCACGAGTTGGCTAAAAACGCCGTCTCCAGCCGTCTTTTTAATGTTTCAAGCTAACACCGACAAACAACACATTTTTGCTTTATTGTTTGAAAATACAAACAATATGTTTCACTTTTACAAGAGAAAAGGATTTGAGAAAGAACACTATCAAAAGTGATAAAGGTATCAAAGGTAGTTTGGCTGGAATTGCCGGGGTATAAACTTCATAACGAATAAAGAGCAGGATAAAGCCGCTAACGTTAGCTTAAACTCTGACATGGCAGCATTGGCCCCCACGAGGTGGAGGCTCCGGTCCTTACAGAGCTTTTTCTAACGTGACCTGGAACACCACAAATGTATGTAGTTAGCAAATGAAATGCTCCTTTGCTTTGCCAGCACTAGTTTACTGCTGTAGGTAGTGAGAGTTAGCCTGGCATGCTAATGTTTAAAATTTACCTTAGACCAAACACATTCCTTACAATTTTGCTCTTGTGTTTTTGCTTTTGGAAAGGTTAGAAACACCACCCTGCAGACTCTTGCTTTAGCGTGTGAGCTGGAAGGAGCTGCCGGGCCTAGTTTACGGATGCTGAGCTGGGTTTGGACTATCGCTGATCAGGGAAGGTGTTTATCAAACTGTCAGTTGAGTGATTTGGATGGAAAATCCTCTGAAATAGAACTGATAATACTGATAATAATAATGATAAGAAAATATGCATCCATCAGATTCGATGAGAAATAGGTGGTATTTGACTGGTTGATGTCTAATGAAAGACCTAGAAAAATATTTCATTTTGAGACATTTTGCCCACCAAGAGAATCCTCTGGCTTATATACTGTACACGCACAGACCTGTAGCACAAGACCTTGACAATTTCTCTCTCAAAAGATTCTCCCCTAAGCAAATAATCTACAAAGTAAAAGCCTATGCTGATGCATTTTTGTCTGAGTCCTGGCTTCTGAGACATGAAAGCAGGCAGCCATAGTGAGAAAACGGGGCTGCGCGGATCAGCAGAAAAGACAGGAAGATCTGCCCAGGATGTTTGCGAGATCTGAAGGGAGGCTGTGATCACGCTGTCTCATTAGATCAGTCTCAACTCTCTGCTTCTCTCTCTCTCTGTCTCTCTCTCTGCTGCTGCTCAGGAAAAAAACCCCAGCTTTTTTGAAAATCAACTGCTGATATCAGAGTCGTGCTTCACCTTCCAGCTTTTGTGCATATGCATGACCTCCTGTGCACCTGTTAATGTGAATATGATGAGCGAAGCCCATGCCCTTCACATTTCTTCTCAGTTGCTGTGTTTTGCATATAACGTGATGCGTTTTGCACTGCATATATCTTATCTCATTATATTTTCACATTATAAATGCTGCATTTTTCATCTATCTTTTTCAAGAGAGTGATTTTTCTTCTTATGAATTCCTACATACCACATTCTGAACAGTTTTTATGGTGTTTCTGCATCATTATTTTGCTCATGCCTTTTCCCTTTTCTACCCAATTTCATCAGTTCAGTTGACATCACAACAAAAGACGTCTCTATGAGCAGAAAAAGAAGCAAAACCAATGCAGTATAAAGATATTCTGCTTCTTCCTTGGCTCCCCTCCTCCACTATATAGCTGCCTTTATAACAATGGTGCAGTTTCCATGGCAGCTAGAGCATGTTAAGCTTTAGGATAACAGTGAAAAAAGTGGGGAGAAGGACAGGGAATAATCACAGGGTAAGAGGGACTAAAAATAGCGAGGGACTTAATCCCAGGCATTATTTATTCATCTAAAACTTCTCATGTCTGCGCCGGCTGTGTAAACATCATTTCTTCTGCAGTTCCTCGTCGGGCGGGCAGGCAGGCCGCTTTCTGACCTAAACCCCCACAGTCTTACTGACTGACTAATACCATGACTATATAGGAGAGGGGGGAGACAGTCAAAACACAGAGACAACTCTGGAGGGACATGTAGGGGTTGCATTTGATGTGGTGAGGCTGTCTGGTGAGGGAAACTCATTCTGCATGATTGCAAGTGATGTATTACTGTTCCTACTTCCTTATTATTAGATGAAGCATGAGAGTTAAGAACAGGACTGCATAATAGAGTGTAATGAGCGCCGAACTATTGCTGTGTCACTGAAAAACATCCACAGTGACAACTTGCCAATTGTAATTAAACATCTCTCTAAGGGATGCCATACATGAGCAGAAAATGCGATGATGTTTAATTTAATCACTGTCAGTTCGTGTGTTATGTGTACTGATTTGTAATGTATGGACTATAGTGAAGTTGTAGTGTGTGCAGTGACTGTGGCTGCTTCTCGGAGGCTGTCACACTGCGAGTGTTAGACTGATGAGAAGCAGAATAGAGGTCAGCCTCAGGCAGCAGGCAGGGCCAGGCTGCTTGGCTCGGAGAACTGATATCTATCATTGTCCCTTGTTTGGAGAGAACAAAGCTTTGACGGATATGGCTTTTTAAAGGCCAGCAGATATTTTTGTACTGAAGCTGCCAATACTGTTGCTTAGCGATATTTTGTGCTAGTATTTTATATGTATAAACAGCTTATAACCATTTTAATGCCCAAGACCAATTCAGAAAAGTGGAAGTACTATTTAATTCAAATAGCCACTGAAACACTTATATCTCATGACACTAAAACTTACGGTTCCGTAATTTCTGAATCATTTTCAAACATTTGCAAGAGGTTTCCTGGAAAGCACTATATTATTTTGAGCAAATTCCAGTTCATGTGCTACTCTTCCAATTAATTCGTAGTGTAGCCTGGAGAGTCTGTTAGTCAGTGCACAATATAGCTAGACCGATAAACTGGCCAGGCTGATGTATTGGCCAATATTAGCTTATTGCAAATTACATAGTTCTTTCCACAAAACTCCACAAAGGAAATTGTGAAGAAACTTTAAGGAAATTACGCACCTGTAAAATAGAGCGTTACCAAACTTGTCACTGAAACTAATACAAATGAATAGTTATTTTTCTTTACTTACTAGCTTTTTTCTGAAACATTTGGCAGTATTGCATGGCCTTCCTCAGTGAATGGAACTTGCTTTGACCTAAGTGCGGAATTTCGGTCTGCAGGGGATCTTACATGGGAGTTCAAGGCCATGAGATACAGCCGAAAGCTTTAGGAAAAAATATTAGTGAGTTAAGCTTGAGTGTAGAATATTTTATACAGACATCTGTACCCAAGGTTAAGAATCAATCAATCAATGCTCAAATTTGTATTTTATTTTCCTTTTTGAAGGGTTAAAAGTTCCCCAAGACAAACTTAAGAGTATGTTCAGCTTTGAAATTACAAATTAATTTATAAGAAACACAGTTGATACAGTACAGGCTGATACTGATGATTAAAAACAGTATATAGTAGCAAATCTGTGTAACTCTAGTGAGATGATCACTCTGAACTCTCCTTGATTATCAGCCTATATAGACACCGTACACATAGAGGTGTAAAAAATTCACAGGACTTATGGTTTGATTCGATATGTTTCACTGATGTCACGATCTAATACATTTTCAATCCGGCAAAAATAAGGAGTGCCTGAGACTGTGCATTTCACTTCCATTTTCAAGTCATTGCAGTATTCAGTTTCATAAAAATGTAACTTTTGAGACTTGAGAATCCGACATCGAATTTTCCTGACCCATTTAGAGAGCGGTTTTTGCCAGCGCTTTGTCCCACTTTATTGCTAAACACAACAGTATTTCCAAGTGTCTGCAATCACTCAAGGAGATGAGAATGCCGAAAACATGTCACATTTATTCTGACATAACCAGTAACTGTAATGGACATGACATTTTCAAACGCCTTCATTCATGCATTTTTTTGTACAGCAGCATAAAGCTTCTTTTATGCAACTGAACCATCCACATGTCAGAAATGACCCATATATTGAATTATAGTTTTGATATTGTACCTGATTGCTGATAATATATTTTTCAAGCCTGAAACCAGCAAGTTTCAGTGCGTATACTCGTGTTTTTGATACGTATTTTGCTCAAATCAGCTTTACAATTTAGCAACTGCTGCACCTAACAACAAAATGTTAAAGCTGCTCTAATCAATGTTTTTATGTTAATAACAGATCAAATGACTACATGTATTGTGAAAGGGGTCGCTCATAGTGGACCCTCAGCTTTACAGAGCGTTTTAGCATCTTTCATTGTTTGGTATTACGTCGAAAACTACTTTACTGTTCTGCTAACCAAACAGCAGACAGACAAAGTTAGCAACTAGCTGGTGAACACAATGGCACATTAAGCGGTTAAAGAGACAGAATTTTAGCAAGAAGTTGGTGGAGACCAAAACGGAGCTAAAAGGAGAGTGAATATTGGACTAACATTCATCAGGTGGACAGGAGCAGTGCGCCACACAAATGCTAATGTTGCTCTGTTGCTAACATGTTAGCTATCAACTGATAATATGTCAGTTGTTATGTAATATTGGTCCTGTTTACAGCTTGTTGTGCTGCCAAAAAATCTATTCATGCAGGTTAAACAAAATGCACCAAGAATTGATTGACTGTGAATCAAGAGTATTAATAATATCATGTCACAGTCAATTGTTATTGGTATCAAATCAATACTTTTTTGTACAAGTGTCAAAAGCTGGCATTGGCTGGTCACATTTGTACTGTTCTTTACTAATTTTCAGACATCTTCTGATTTAATTTATAAATGAAACAGTTAACGTTTGAGAACCGTGGCTCATTTTGTTAAAAGAAAAACAAAAATCTTTTGTGGGGAAAAAAAGCATTTATATTCCTCAAAGTAATGTGTGTGTGTGTAGTGTGTATTGTGTTTTGGTGGCAGAAGTTAGTTGGCATGACGACCAAACCAGCTCTCAAAGTTGAAACTCAACTGTCACAAGAGCTTCTTGGGGTATTAGTTGTATACTGTGGAGTGGATCCTGACTGTTTCTGAAAGGTCTGCGGTCAAGTTCTACAAGATGTGAAGCATTTGTGGATACCAGAGGAATTTAGTTGCCAGGTTATTGAATGGTTTGGTTTTGACATTTTCTACACAGAGAGAGGGGGCAGTGTGTCTGTGCAGGTTACATGGAAGTCCAGGTTATCGAGCTCTCGGCATCTCTTTCTGTTTGTCTCTGTCTTTCTCTTGCTCTGTCCGTGGTGCTGAATGACTCCATTCACTGCCAGCGAGAATGTCTGCTGAGACGAGCGTTCTCGCTCAGGGTCCTTGGACTTGTATTTCCATTTCGAAAAGCAGGCGCTCTCTTGAAAAGCTGGCAAGGCTTCTTCTTCTGAATAGAGCCGCTCTCGCCGGCGTTGAGAGCACTGTGAGGGTTGATCGGACACAATACCCTGTGCTGTGGTGGTCAAAATTGCTCATCGACATTGAATGTGATGGGCTGTGTAAGTTCAGAGATACAACAGACCTGCTTTATTAAACACATAGCAGAAGACATGGATGAAAGGGCTTTTTTTTTTTATATGCACATGTCCAACTGACAAGATATGAGAGGATACTTTTAGCTGCATCATTATTTACATAGTGTCCCTGCAAGATAGAGGATGTTCCAAGTACAGTACATACTGTATCATTTGTTGTTAAATTATAGAGGTCACTGTGTTTAGAAATAGCCCAGGTAGCAATTTGCAGCATTAATGAGCTCTTATTTAATTGCAGAGCTGTCACATGTTCGCAGTTTTAAAGAAAAGAGGAAAGATGGCCTTTTTGTCCTCTTTTTTTCACTCAGCATCTCGGCACCATCTCTGTAAACAACCCTTGACCTCTGACAGTACTTCAATCAAAAGGCTTTTATAACTCCACCTTGTTGCGTAACACACCTGCGGCTTGTTCCTGCGTCTGACTGAGCCGGCGCGGGCATCAAAGTATCTAGGTCAGTTTCCTTGACAAGATAATCCCATCTAAACTGTTGTTGGATTATCAGCTAAAATAAACCTGTTCAGATGATGGGTCACTGCCTGTTCAATGTTTAATCCGTCGGATTAAGTGAAAGTTAACCAACAGATGTTCTAATTAGGACTGGACTAATGGGGCTGAGGCTGTTATTGACACTGATAGTTCCGGATTCAAGCTACTGAAAGCCAGTGTTGTACTTTTTGTATGTTTCGTTCATATTTACATAAAAAGTTGCAAAGAGGGAAAACCTCTAAGCTACATTTAGATCACCACAGAATGCTAAAACAAGCTACAATATTTTTTAGCCGGGGAAACAGGCTTCTTAAGGTGGACTGAGGCATCTTCCACTCCAGGTTTTACACTAAGAATCCTGAAGCTGCCGAGGAAAATCCTCCCACATCGCACTGGAAGGCTGTCACATCAGCAGTGGGTGATTGCGGGCAGTATCTGCTATCAAATAGAAGGTCAATATGGACCTGACGTTACAGCTGGTCAATATTTCAGCCAAAGTTTATCTTGAATTATCCAGATTAACAGACAAATCCAAGCTTTTCACTGATAATCAGTTGTTCAGCTTGACAAGCCTGTCCGACTGAAGCAGGAGGGAGAGACGAGCTGAGCGAAGTGTCCCTCCTGCTGCGTAGCCCTGATTAGACTCCTATTGTCACACTTTCATTTGAACTGTGGACTCTGATCCGGACAAAGAGCAGCTTTGACATGCGGGGCCAGAGAAGGAAAACTGCAACAATGTTCTGGCTTCCCGGGACGCCTACAGTGAGATCCAACTGAAAGGCTAAGTTTAGTACTGCAAGTACACAATGGTTCAGTAGGGAGCACTTCAGTTCAAAGGCCTGATATCGGAGTGGTCGTAGAGGACATTGAGGCTGTCCTCTGTATTTTTATGTTAATTTGTTCAGCAACATGAGAGGAGTTCACGTTCTACAATCGAAAACGTACTCACGGTGGATTAAAGCTGTCACTGTTTATTTAAAATTCAAAACCTGTTCAAAAGTGGAAACGTCGTCTGTTTGTATTCACAACACAGGCTGTGCCTTGCACTCCCAACAGGTGGGGGATTCCCAAAATGCACTCTCCGTCTGACCTGTGTGACCCGCTCATTATGACTCACAACAACTCGCAACTCCAAAATTAGGAGTCGGTGCATCGAGATAAACAGTTGGTGGCACTAATTTTCTTCAGCCCTTAAACACTGCAGAAGAAGAGGACGCAACCAGGATGACTTATCTGTTGTTTTCATCTGTCACTGTTTCGTCTCTTCAGTGGAAGCTTGTGTGTTTGTTTGTTGTTACATTTTTTTCCACCTAAGCCAAGTGTATAAACTATTCCAACTTTCTTTCGATTTTCATTTCCACTTATTTATTTTGTTTTTTTGTTTTGCGCAAATTGAGAATGCACATATAAACAGGTGGATGGAAACACTCTTAGACCTACCGTTGCTAACGAAAAATGGAGTAAACGAGTGTAAGGAAGTAATGTGCTACAGAACGTCAATTCTACAATGTAGTTCAGGCTTTGTGGATTGCGTTTAAATTCCTTCAAACTTGATTTTTTGAGCATGTGACAACCCTATGGTGGATATCTTATAAGCTGATTCCAGTATTTTTTGACTCGGTACATTTAAATGTCAACTAATTTGATGCCAACAAAATAATAAATGAATAAATGCTTCAGCATTTCTCCTCCAGAATTTGATTTCTAGCAGAGCTTTGAAACACTAATTAGAACTTTATGTAGGGAAATATAAAATTGAACTAAATAAAAATCCAAATAATTTGAAATACATATATATGAAATTTCTTTTTGGTTCCTGGTCAGACGATTCTGAGAGTGGTGCTTGGGAGAACTAAATCCTGTCTTTGGCCCTGATCTGACTATAGTAATGGCAGTCAACAGGCCACAACATTAAATGTGCAACAACATTTATCATTAGTAAATCATCATTGCATTAATTATTAGTATCTTACTACATGTTTATCCTGAACAGTAAAGCCAAGGATGCTGTGGGGGAGGAGGGACATGGGCCTTATGATTAACATGTTTATAGATTTCAAAACACTAACATTGTTTCAGCCGTGAAATAAAGACAATCAATCATTTATGGTAATCGTAGGTAGCACAATTCATTTCATAATTATATATTGAGGCTCAAAAATGCTTCATCTGTCATCTTTAATCAAACAGAGCAACGCAAAGCTACAATTTCATTGTGCTCCTCCCTCTATGTGCAGGGTCATGGGCTTAGTTGTCAACATGTGATTATGTGAAAGTGTTGGTGGAAATATGTTTATGTTCATGCAATTATTTTTCAAAATAGGCCACAATGCACGACTGTGGCTCATATGAACTCAATGGCTAAGCTACAATAGCGCTTGAGGCTAACAGATGGCCAACCTGTGGCCCTTTTTCTACGGATCTAGATTGCGTGTGTGCAAGTGTGTATGTGTGTGAGTTTATAGCTGCGAGTACGCATTAACTCACTTGTCATTCCTTTGTTGGAAGAGAGCGATGGGAAATGGGATTTTGCTCCACCGAACGGTGCGGTTATTTAAAGCGAGGCAACACAACAAAAGAGGGAGACTCAGAAGAGAAGGTGAGATAGTGAGAGAATGGATTTGAGTCATATGTTTACCTGCCAGTGGTGTTTTTTCTGTATTGTTGCCATGGCAACAGCGGCTCGCTGCATTTGTGTGTGTGTGTGTGTGTGTGTGTGTGTGTGTGTGTGTGTGTGACAAGGGATGTAATTCTGCTTGTCACCAGTGTAGCCTAGAGCTGGCTCCCCAGCTGCTGGTTGCCATGAGACCAGACAGACACATCCTCCGCTCCAATGATAATTCTTTTCTCTTGACGCTCAAATCACTAAACAGATTAGGTACATTTTGTTTTCGGAGATACGTCAAGATAAATGGCCACTGCTGTGCTCTGTATCACCCAAAATGTAACATATCAATCATTTCAAAAGTAATGTCATTAGAATGTCATTAGAATGAGGGGGAGACATCGGCTCTGGGAGGAGTCGGAGTAGAACTTAGTTACTGTATAGTACAGGGGGTTTCCTCATATAATGCCAACAAGACAGAAGCACACTTATTTGATGGTTGTATTAGATTTGTGTTGATTAATGATGTGTCCATCGCATGTTAGCACAGAAAGACACATATACTGTTACAGAGCTGCTAAGCTATCCAGAGACTACTCTTGCTTTCTTGTTGTAGAGCACTTTTTAAAGGACAGGCACAACACGTGACACACTACTATGTCCCTCTTTCTGTCATAGAGGGGTCCTGAGATGACGGAAGTAGAGCCAGTGTTGGACTTTGCCTCCTCGGGGCGCTCGGGGAGGAGAAATGCCCTGCCTGACATCCTGGGCTCTCCTGCGGGCGTAAACCCTGGCGACCTGCCTCTTAAGCTGGCTGAGCTGTCCCTCAAAGGTAAAGTGCACAACACTTTCTTTGTCATTATTACAATATTGAGCACAAGGCAAATTCAAACTGCAGTCAACTTGTAAATTGAATTTGTAGTGCAAGTCCTGATATCATGCACAGTCAATCTTGCTATATTCGAGTACTTTAGTATGTGAAAGGTTGCCTGTCAAGAACTTTGGTCGAACTTTAACAGGCCATATCTGGTTGCTGGGATATATACAGTATATGTATACAGTATATATTGTATT
>NTHP01000145.1:415706-462810 GCA_003416845.1 Oplegnathus fasciatus
ACATTCAAACTCAACCCAGGCCTGATACTAGTTGAGTGCACTCGGTTGTGACATTTGGTCCTTCTGGTCCATATACGGCAATGATTTGGGCCTGAAAACCTGGGGTTGAGAATCAGCTCCAGTTAGAAGCATTCAGGCCAGCTCTGAGCTTGGATTGCCACTTGGAATGCCAGAATCATCCTAAGTCATTCATCACGACTCTGGCATGAGCGTGGCTACCAGGCGTGCCAAATTTAGACCTCTGTTGGATTGAGTATTTTTGGCTGCATGAGTAGCAAGCAAAGGAGCATACTGCTAATTTCAATATAATGACGCAATTTGTCTTTCATGCTCCAAAACTTTAATTAAGTACAATTCTGGCTTTGCGAACTCTTGTTCTATCTTTACAAGCCTATCTCTGTGCACGCTCAGATCTGGACTTGCGGACTGTGCAGGCTCAATAGTTTTATTAACTAACTAATGACGTTTTGTTGTGCAAGCTAGCTTAAGCAAGCATGCACCTACTTGTTTCCTCATGATTCTAGCATTCTGGACACCATGCATTTCCCCCCTATAGCAAAATAGTTCCAAATGCCTGATAAACACACTTAATTTTAAAGCAATTGGTGCTATGCTACTTTTGGTGGAACAGGAGCCATAAAATGACTCAAAAGCTGAAAATGTCAGCACCTGATGATGTAACAATCATAAGGTCATTGGTATTGATAAGCAACAGCTTTAGACATTCTAATTCTTTCTTTTTGCCCTTGAAAGTAACTGCAACATATTTCTTCTTGTCTTTTTGGGTCTTCTTGGGTTTGTGTGCAGATGGTCCGGGAGGGGCCCAGTCACCCACGGCGGAGCAGCCTCGAGCGCCGCCGGAGAGCTCAGAGGGCAAAGAGGGATCGTAGGGACTCGTTTATTTACCTCCCCCGGAGACCTGCAAAGATAACCTGAGAGACGGGATGAGGAGCGCGATAGAGGGCGACCTGCGGGAGAGAGAGTGATTATCTGTGGAGAGTCAGTCTGTTTGCGAAGCAGCTGAGCCACGGAGGGAGAGTGACGGACCGACTCCCCAAGGACTGGAGCCAGGAGCTTAGGACTGCTTGGCACTCAGCACTATCTGAAAAGAGTCAGACGTCACTTAGTTATGAACCAGTGAGTGTGTGTGTGTGTGTGTGTGTGTGTGTGTGTGTATAGGTGAGTTATACACTCACCCCAGACACTACACTGAGAATCAAAGGGACCATGACAGATTGTATACTGTACACTACTATTTTTGTATGATTTATTTAAAACTAAAGAAAAACAGGAACGCATAACTGTAATATGTACCATTCCCTTGCATTTCCTGCTGATTTTTTGTTTTCTAGTAATGTGTGTGTTTTACATTGACAACAGTAGGAGGGAGTTTGATAGCAGCCTGTAGTGGCTCGGAGCTTTTTAATCCAGCTGGATGCAAAATGGCACACGTGACATTAGAAAACCGTAGATTTAAGAAAAGTGGGAAGTCTTCGTGTTGTCTTGCTCACTTATGCTTTTACACTAAATGTGTACGATCTTCTGTATGTTTTCCAACCTGAGGCTGTTGTACAGTATATCTACATTGTAAATGTACAGTTTTTACCCCTCGTCACAAGACTGTTTTTGGTCCTAGCAACAACGACCAGGGATTTGATCCATGTTTTTTTGAGGTGTCCACCAGGTGATAATGTGGAGCCGTCCATATCTTGAGACATTCCTTTAGAGAATAGTGTCCCACTGCCAGCAATGTACACACTGCTTCATTATAGTACTGAGAAGAGAGGAGTCAGAGATTTCCTTTTTGTTTTTTGCTCAAGGCTGCTTTTAAAAGTCTCTTCATTTTCCAAACCTCTGAAAATGTGCCTATTGGCAGTTCACAACCGAAAACCTGTGTTGTGTTCTTTCTCTGTGAAGTACTGTTATCGACTATTTTGGGCTACTGATATTTCCTCAGTTTTAATAGGGGGTATCATAACACCTCTTTACTGCTTGAACTGTAAATGAAAGAAAAAAACACACTTTTGTAACATTCTGCAGAGCTGCATCTGCAGGTCCTACACTACTCCGTCAGGAAAAGCGTTCAGTCCGTTTTGTGTAAACTTCAGCAGGGCTTTGTTTTTTTGCCGTGCGAGGCTCCTCCCACGTGCTTCTTACAGCGACAGCAGCATATGCCCGCTGACTGGGCACGGGAGCAAGCATCAAGCGACACCGCCGCCACAATGTGTTTCGAGCCCCGAGAATGGCAGCACCCTCTCCGCACGGGGAAAAGTCTGTTCACACTCATCAACACATAAGCAGAGCTGTGAATAGGATGCAAGACGGAGAGCGAGAAGCACAGCGAGAGTCCACATTTGTCAGCTAGCCACTCACTGCTACTGTATATATACTGTACTGTATTGTAGTGTAACCCATGTGTGTCATACATGCTGCCTGTATGATTACCAGACTTTATTCACATACCCACAAAGAAATGATGTTCTGTAATTGTCTCTATTTGAAGATGTTTTGCCGGTGGCCGTGTCTTTGTGTGGGTGTGTTTCACAAATGCAACAAGGAAAGCCTGGTGTGCTGCTGCCCAGCCTCTGTTTTTGATGCTGTACTACTACTAGTGCTGGTGAGAAAGTGTTTATGGTCTACCTGAAGCTGTATGATCAACACTTTTTGGGGGTTTGATGAATCTGAGGTGTATTTTGTAGTGTCCTAATCTCTAAGTGGTGCATATATTTTACTTTTCTGGATTGAATCCCTTATGTTGATTCTATCTGGTGGTGAAAATTGCCATATTAAACCCACAAGCTTTACATATACATCTGTGTGTTGAATAGTGTCATTTCTATAAAAAGGCTCTCTGCCCCACTGGTTGTCCCTATACGGATAATATTAAAGTGATTGATATAATTTAGTATTTAGAGTGTTTTTAGCCACGCTAGCGACGGCTGTCACCATTGTAAACTCAGTTTGTTGCAAAGAGAGTGAGTTCTGCATGCCAAGTACTGAACTACTTAGAGCAAAAGTCAAACTTAAAGGGGAACTCCACCAAATTTGATTGTTTTTTGTAATTATGATAATGATCAACCATATCACATCAGCGTTCAATGACATACAGTTTAAACCCCACAAGAGACGGGGCCTAACGTTGAAGGACTAGTCTGTCCAACATGCAACACTGTGAAAGCAAGATATCTTTACCATTACTGGCCAGATTGGCATGAAATTTGATATGGATATTAATGGAGGATTGCTAATACTTTTTGCTGACCTTTCCTCTCATGCAGCTGTCAGGTCAAAGCACCACCATCAGGCCAAATGTTCCGCTCCTACACAAGTGAAAGAACCAAAAAAGAAATCTGACACACTATCGATCACTTCCGCTCACTTTATTTACAGCGTTTCTGTCCTTCAGGCCTTCATCAGGTAAAATTCCCATAAATAAATTCATAATCAATGAATTTTACGTCATGTAGGTCTGAGGACTGACAGTGTGCTAGATTTTTTGGTTCCTTCACAGTCACAGTTTATGGTTCGATGAACCTGTCTATAAGACTTAATGGAGAGCAAGAACTTTTTCAGTAAATCGCCATAAAAGGCTTCATGCTCCTCAGAGGATTGATCCTTTCCAGTTTGGTTTTCTGTAGCGTCATCCTCAGGCCAAAACATCAACTTTGAACCCAAGATATCTCAGTATAGAAAGGCTGCATATTCATGCTCTCAGAGGACGAACCATTTTGATTTTGTTGCCTCTTTTCACAGCAGCTTTGTATTTGGGTGTCTAGCATGGCTTTTCTTTCTTTTTGTTTGTTAACTACAAGTGATTATTCAGTAGTAACTTATTTTACCTGGATCGGCTGATCAGACATACCCTTTTTTTTGCAATAGTGCAGAGGTAGTGCAGATTTCGTATGTTATACAGTATCAATGCTGCCTACTACTGCTGCTGCAAATTACAGGTTCACCACACAAGCATGTGTAAATCAGTAAATACAATACAAGCTGGTTGTCAAGTGGCTGCAGGTAATGTTTTAAGCTTCTGACAAATTGAATAACACAAACAAGGTATACACATTTCGATGTTTTCTTCTTCTGCTAAGTACCACACAGCTCTTATTCCGTTTGATTACAGCCACCATCTCTGAGGAAAGGCACTTGAAATGGTGCACATAATTTTTCCTTACATCTTCTGAGGTGTAATTTAAGAGCATATGAGGAGGACTTGAACAGAGCACAAGGCAAGACATGCGCTCTTTCTATTCCTCCCAGAATAGCCATGTTAGTACACTCCTGTTACATAATCCAGCAGTTCCTGTGGGTGTGCAGCAGATGGAGACATTCACTAAATTATCATTCACCCCACATCATGCTTCCACACACGACGGGAGAATTTCTTTGTTATGTCTGGTACAAAGAAAATGTCTGAAATACAGTTTTTACAACAATATCTATATGAATACCATAAGTTACATACATGTGGGGGCTAAAATCACAATTTGGAGGTTCTGGCTTCTCATTCCTGCTCATAACTTTCATTTTTAAACCCAGTAAGGAGTTTGACTTGGACACACCCAGTGTTGTCTCGATGCTCATGCAGCGGTGGGGAGGGATTTGACGAAAACTGACACTTTTGAATGAGTTTTGGTTTAATCGTCTCAAATACTGCTCCTAACCTGTGGAGGTGGAGGTCAATAATGATGAGTGTGTGTGTGTGTGTGTGTGTGTGTACAGAATGTGCATCAGGGAACCTTTGTGATCATGCAGGCTGGTTGTCTGGCTGCGTCCCAGCATCCCTGCTGACAGGAGATGAGACCATCCACACACCCAAGGGCTCTTTGTCTCTCTGCAGACGCAACCACAGTAAAGCGCTTGTGTGCGTTACATTATGTTTGTTAGCTGATGCTGTGGTCAATAGATTATGAAACCGAAACATTATTTATTAAATACATAGCAGAGGCTCTAATGCATATGGTACAGTTATGTATTAATATTGGTCATTTACTCAAGCAAAACTGAAATGTGTAATCCGCTTGAGACTAATTGTTTTTGCTAAAATATCCCAGTTAGTCTCCACCTCCACTCTCAGGCATCCTCCTCTCCTCTGAGGTGGCTCCTTCGCCCAGACTGTTTCTACGTAACTTGTTGCTAGGGTAACCTAGCCTTGAGAGAAGCTTGGGCCTTATTGCATTGTATGCAGTCATGCTTTTTAAGAGCATGAGGGAAGGTGAAGAATTTATTTGAAGGCTTTGGCTGCAATGAGGACAGGAGCATGATGTCAACTGAGTATTGGAAAGTATGAGGCCCTGTTAGCTGCAAGTGAGTGCAAATATGATTTTTAATTATTCTAATTAAAGAAAGCAGGAAAAAGCAAAAGTTGAACATGGAAGCAGTATCTAAAAATAACTGGATGTAGCAAATTGCCAGCCCTCAATGCTAATGTTAATCTCTTATACTGTGAATCTGACAGTTCACACTTTTACAAATCAAAAATAACAAGACAGCACGTTTCTAAATCCACAGAATAGAAAAGCAGCAGAGAGGAAAGCTCTCTGTCTTCTTACATAATTGAATAGCATGGTATAAGCGGTTAGCTATTGACTTTCCTCAAGGAAATTGTCGTGTAATTGCCTCACAGAAATGCACTGTGGTTCCTCTCACAGACAGGTTAGAGCCAAACGGACTGTTATCAATCGAAGCTAAGTGAATGAACAGCAGCTGCAGCCTTGAGGTACCCCACTACTCTCTCCTTTTCAATCTCTATCTCTCTTCTTCTCTCACCCCCCACGACCAGGCCGAGCGAGTGAGTGATCCAGCTGCTGTGGAGGAGACAGCCAGTGTTGGAGAGGTGTACAGACAGAGACAGAGATAGAGAGAAAGGGAGGGAGGGTGGCTGATAAGACTGCCACTGAGGCCATGCAGACATGGGTCGCAGAGAGGATGCCAGGCAGGCAGGCAGGCAGACAGGCAGGCAGGCAGGCAGGCAGGCAGCCCAGCAAATAGAAAAGCCTTCACGTGGAAGTCAACGTGCCATTTCCAACAAACAGGAGCCTCAGGAGGAAAGATGGAGAAGATGTAAGAGATGTAAGACATGAGAGAGAGCAAGTGACAGAGGAAGAGAGAGGAAGAATAGAAAGACAAGGTACAGGAGCTGCAGGAGCATCAGTTCAACAAAACTCCTAAGGCATGACAATGTTGCTGCATTTATTATCATTCACCACCAAAATATCATATATCAACTTAAAGGAAAAGGCTGGAAGTTTTCCAAAATTTCCTTATTGTCCCTCAAAAAAGACCAAAACGAACAATGCGTTAATCTGTGTCTTCATACTTTCTGACCCTGTCTGTGGCACTCAAGCCCCTTGGTTCCTACTGAAGACGTAAATCAGTAAAACAGGTCACAGACATGTAGTTTAAATTCTTAAAAAGGCTCAGTAATTTCCTGAAACAACAGTACACTGTAGTTTTTAACAAAAGTTACTCAAACAGTAGGAAATAGTGCATTTGTCTGGGAACTATTTTCAGCTGTGGATTAATACACATTTTGTTTATTTGGTCTCAATATCAACTACAGTGTCCATGTTCATCATGGCTCACTGTATGTGTTTTTATAGTTATTGGACAACAACGGAGGTCTATGGCACAGAGGAGTAAGATATATATCCAGCTTTGGCTGCATGGACAACATTTCCCGGCTGTAAAATGGTTCTCCGTGCTGTAGGCAAAGGTTCAGAGACACTCATGTGGCTGTTTCTTTAATACTCGTACGGAAAACCGCCTCCTCACAAGAGTCGGATAAACCAGTCAGCTTGTTTGAAGCTTGTGAAGTGTGCGTGTCTGCTGCGACCTGCTGTACAGTTACCTATAACGCACTTATCTTTACACGTATCTTCTCAAAAGCATTCCAGTTTTAGTCGCATCAGCTGGTTTTGGTCTTTTCGTGGGATTTCTTGACAATAAGAAAAATAAAAATAAGCCTGTTGTTGACTCTGAGGTTATGCTAGATAAGAACTGGTTTACAGACATGTTGTCTGACCACCTTGGAAATCAAAACTGTTTGTACCTGTTCTGAACGGCCACACTGAAAGGCGGAGTGAAAAGCTGAAGCTTTCCGACCATCCGGCAAGCAGTTCTGATGAAGCCCACTGCTGCCTTTAAGTGCGGAAGGAAACAACAGACAAATATAGATTAAGTGATACAAAACAAATGAATTCATGTGGCTGTAAATTGCATGATTCATCATTATGAATGAATGTCTCTTTCTGTTAAAGTCACATGGAGTAGCTCAGAGATGAAGGAGCCTCGGGGCATCTCATACTTAAATCATATGGCCGGTGATATTCTATATTTTTTGCAGCTGAAAATAGTCCCAGACAAATGCATTATTTCCTCCTGCTTGAGTTATTTTTTCTAGAAACTACAGTGCCCAGTTTTAGGAAATTACTGCACCTTTTTATAAAAATGAAACTGTATATTTGTGACCAGTTTTTTAAGCTCTTAAAGGTCTCGGGATGAGGGCCACTGACATGGCTGGAAATCAGAAAGTGTTGAGAGACCGACTAACGTATCTTGGTTTCGGTCTTTTCATTGGATTTCATGACAATGAAACAAATAACAGACTCATTCTTTAATGAACATGAACTGTAAGATGGAAAACAATCAGCTCAACAGCATTTGGTGCCTGACAATTAAGCAGATTGACAGACAGTGATTAGACCTTTCATGTTGTGTAATCTATGAACATACGGCTACGTACAGTAGCCGAGCATCAATCGAGTTAAACAAGTGTAACTAAAACATCATTCTAATCCCCTGTCCTCGATGTATATGGAAGATACCAAGACTGTCGAGAAATGAGGGGGGTTGAAACTGAGCAGACCTAATGTGCTAAAAATTAGGTCACTTTGTTAATTTCCCCATCAGATTTTTTTCTAAATTTGCCTCCCCTCTTCCTTCCTTCCTTCCTTCCTTCCACCACATCCAAGCTTGGCAGTGGCTTCATTCTTTGTCCAGCGATGGATCACAAGGCTGTAAACACGCTCATGCTCACACACACACACACGGACATATGACATCACCCAAGCAGTGACGGGGCGGAGACTGGCAGCGTAAGCCTGGCATCACACACACATACACAGTGGGATAGCACAACTCCTCTCCCCCCATAAGCTCTCTGTCAGACAGCTCAGCTTGGCATCGCTCTCTCCCAATAAGATGAAACGAGCTTTAGCCTGACCTTGTTCTCACGGAGACCAAGTCACTTTACACAAACAGTATGTGGTGCTATCTCTGTGGTCCGGCATGTCTGGCCTTTCTAGCATCCCATCTCCCACCTCTTCTCCAGCATATTCTTGATAAAAAATATACTCAGATGAAAGGGACAGACTTTCCCCAACACAGAATCCTGACCTCTCCTCTGTCTTTCAGCTGGAGTCTGTTCTTAATTGGACATCTTCAACAGCAGCCTGGGAGGGAGGACTGCCCCTCTCCCTGTCCCAGCTCATCAATATTCTCTCTGCACAGTAATAGGTCATTGGATTTACTCTTAGCTATACTCTGCAGACTGCCTTTTATAGACTTTTAGTGGGCAGAGCACATTGAACTACTAGCATTTATTGTTCGTATTTTATGCCTTCTAACTGTTGCAAAGCTGGCTGCTGTGCCCCCTCAAAGGAACAACACACACCTCTTGCAGGACATCAAAAGTCTGTGACTCCAGGAGCTATTTTGGGATGAAGTGTTGGAATTCAGTTTTCTCTTAAGTGGCCTAGCCTCCATCTACTTAAGTTAATAAGTACCTACATAACCCATAATGCTTTTCAATGCCCAGACGGTGTTCCTGAACATGCCTGAGTATGTCACATGGGAGTCTGTGGATGTAAAGATGAGTTGGCGTCAGTTTCTTTTGGCTGCATCTTGCTACCACCCGATGAAATGCAATCAAGCTCCATTGTAACAGCACCGAAAATACATCTTGCTATCCACCAGAATAAAAACAAGACTAAGGGTCAAGTTATGCTCGTACGACGTGTTTTTCAACCACGTTGGATTGCAAAAGTGTTTATACCTGATCCTCACTCAAAGGTGAGGATTGTCTAAATATGGGGATAACAATGCACACTTTCTGACTGTCTCTCCAGGGAGGCATTCATAGTGTTGCACTCAGTTGTTCACATGAATAGTTTTGTGAAGAATGAAAAAAAGAAGAGCTTGAGGGACCCTGGCTCCTTTCTCACCTCCACACTGGCCAATCGTAGCATGAAGTATGTGTCAATGTCGGCTTGTCAGTTTCAGAAAGTTACAGAAATGGTCCAACACAGCTCCTCCAATTCCAATGTCGGAAAGGTGTGGGGGGAGGGGGTTTCTGAAGCTATTCGACCATCCAACAAGCAGTTTTGAGTATACTGGCACCTGAAGAGTCAGCTTGCATTTTGTGCTTTTTTTGTACTCACAGTACAGCTGGTATAATAGGGTATGTTTAAAGTAACAATCTCGAAGATCTCCGTTTCGTTCTCTTAGTGTTGCCTGTGTGATGACCCAAAACAATGGTCCACAATTTAGGTAGAGTAGATATTATATTTATCAACGTTAGCGGTAAAAGAAAGAAGAGCAGAAAGAGAGCCACATCTGTATCTCCCCTCAGTCCTTTTCTTCTTTCAATGCTCTCCACCTTGGCAAGGCAACGCCGGTGCTAACTCTGGTTTTTCCTCACTGACTGTCACTTTGCTTTTTTGACTGTTTGCCTTCATCTGAACGTCGAATTTCTTTCTTTTTCTTTGGATTTTCACTTGTTTTAAAAGTTTCCCGTCTGTAGTCACCAATCTTTTCTTTGCTTGTTCAGCCATGGTGACCGTTTATACGCAACGCTAGCAGAGACCGGCAAAAACAGCATGCCGCTTCACACACAGCTGAGTTGAAGAGCGAGTCTGTTGCGTTAGCTCCGCCTACCCCCTCTGGCGGACCAACCACTGCTGGGTGATGGAAAACGTGTCACTAACACTGTGCCTGGGACTGTCGCCACAGACACCCAGTTTGTAATACTGCAAATGCAAGGGCTTTCATCAGTGGGCCATAGGCTCAATCATCATTGTGTTACCTCATACAGTGATAGTGACTTAACAGACATTTACTTAAATGAAAATCTTCAAGATTATTACTTTAATATCTCAATTTATAGATGGTTTTGATGGTAGATCGTATATCTCCAAGTATAGTAATACATCCATTATTGCCATTTTTTCCTGTCATGCGTTGCTGTAATGCTACCTTTGTTTGATTATTCAAATTGAAGCATCTGCAGCATGTCGCGTAGACTTGTAGGAACAAAAGGTGATAGCAAATGCTCACATTTAAGAGAAGCAGTAAAAGTTATCTGTTGATATAACAAAGGCCACAACGGTTCATCCTTCCACATCTTCATTTCATTTCTTACATCAGTTACAGACAGCTGTATGGGATTCTCTTCTTCTCACAACATGGCTAAAGAGATCAGTGTCATGTCCAAAGAATTGAGAGCTAAGGGTGACTAAAACGCTTGGACAGTCTGAGATAATACTCTGACTCAAACTGAGCTGAGCCTCACATGCAGACATCTGGCTTGTATGAGTGGATGTTGGTATGATAATATCAGGATAACACTAATCGCCCAGATTGGGATTATGATTATCACTCACCAGCACACAAACAGAGTTCTCGCCATACCTCAGGACTAATCTTACAATAAACATCTGTTTTCCAAGGCTGAGGCAGCCCCAAGTTTGGGCCAATCAGTAACTTGTAAATAAATGTTTAAGCATCACCTCATGAAGCCAATCAGTGTCATTCAGAAGAAATCAATCAGTATAATTCTAGTCGTCAAACTAATTTCATCATGGTGGACAAAAATCAGATTTGTAGCTTTATAATACATCTCCATTGACATCCACCCTGCCGCTTTCAGCAGCCATCTGTGGATCATCTCTGCAGGTCTTCTTTGTCAATCCCCCTGTGGTTTTCACTCCCCACCTCCACCTCCCTTTCGTCCTTCTCATCCCTTTGTCTGCCTCCCCTCCTCTCTCTGTCCCGGGGCTGACATCACAGTCCCAGAGGAGCCCTGTGATGGTAACAAGCCCTGATTCAGCACCAAGTAGTCCCATCTATGTCTCCCGCCCCCCACACAAGTAACCCCACCCCTCCAGTCTTAAGCACACTCCGGGGCTCAGACAGCTTTTACCGTGCTGAAAACAAGCTCTCCCAAGTGGGCAGGGCTCTTATTTCACCATAGGCTGTGCCTGGGACGGCTGCAGCACATTACTGTGAAACATCAGGGCAACACCAAAGTGAAATATTTATCTAAAGCATGAATATGGAGGAGGACATCGAAGTATTACCATCTACGTTTCACCTTCTTTTCAGACTAGATTGCTTCCCATTTTCAAGTCAGAGCATTTGGGTCTCACTTGCAGCAAAGAAATGTCAACCAAAGAGTAAAACTCGAAGTTAAGAGGTCTGAGGGGTTGAGATGAATTTTTAAAAATGCTGCTTAAAAAAGCACTGCCAAAATGGGAAAGGATCCTGTACTAGAAAGGGCCTCAACCTGGCAAACATGAAAAGATTCCTTTAATGTGACATGATGCAAAAGATAAAAACAGCAAATGAAGACAAAGAAAAGTCTGAGCAACACTTAAGCCCAAACTGTAAATCATCATCATCTAATGTCCTACAGTACCGCCTTAATTATGCATTCTTAAAAGACTTTAAAAACATTTTAATTATAAAAAAAAACATACAGTAGTAACGTGCTAACGCTTTGTGACTTGGATGTTATAATTCTGCATGGTGGAAAAATATTCAGTATATTCAAAAAAATTTAAAAACAAAGTTTAAACTATTTTAAAATAATCTTATTCTAAGAAATTATGAATTGTCTCCATGTCCAATTTACATACGTATAAAACACTTACAATTACAACATGAACGGATAAAGAAATGAATATTATGAAGAGTAGACCAGACTACTGCATTATATTGTTTTACTGTATTATTATTAATGTATTAACTTCATTCACAGACATAAACAGATAGTTAAACATTTTAGGAAATATGTTTATTAGTTTTCTATCTGATGTTGGATGAGAGGATCGATGGCGCTCTCATGTCTGTGCATTAAGTACGAAGCCTGAGCCTGCAGGTGATTAGCCTAGCTTAGCATAGAGACCGTAAAGCTGGATTTATAGCCGATGCAAGGGGTTAACGCGAGTCCCGTTGTGGATACCTCCAGCATTAGTTTTGATTTCTAGTTGAGCATGAGATTTCACCCGCTGATGTGGTTGATAGGAGGGGCCCGCCAGCATAGCATGACCTCGGAGCCTCTGTAGCTGCAGCATACCCCCTTAATGCAGAAGTATGAATAAAGCTTAAATAGCAGGAAACAGTCAGCTCTGTAAAAACAGTGACTTCCTGGAGTCTTGTCACATTGAGGTTGCCAAGTGTGGTATTATTGCGGCTGTACAGAGATCATAGACTGTAGACCTATACTAAAACCTGGGCTCACCAACTGGTAAGCTGCACTATAGCCGGATATGCTACACAGAAGTACCAGGTGGATGGATAAATTGTTGTTTGTCAAGAAATATCCACCACATATCTCCACCTAAAAACACAAATTGTCATTTATTTGTATTTTTTTAACTCTGGAGAAAGCTAGGCTAGCTGTTTTACCCTGCTTCCAGGCTTTATGCTAAGCTAGGCTAATTGGCTCCCAGCTCCAACTCTGTAATTAACACACAAACATGAGAGTAATATAATATTCAGCTAAATTAAAGGACTGGTTTACTATATCTAATATATTTGATTATTGGTTATTGCACTTCCGTGATATACATACAGCCAATTGCTCTTTTATTGAGGGTTTTTTTGTCAATCAGGTAAGATTGAATGAATGAATGAATCAACATTTCTCTAAAATAGTTTGAAGAAAAACTGAACATTATGACCTTTATGAAGGATGGTTGTATCTAGGTGTACAACTGGAAACTGAGTGTTTGAAAAGTCACAGAAAAATTGGATTAGATTCGATTACTCATAAGTGATAACAATCAATAGCTGGCTTAAGGCAGTGTTGTTATACTGAGACATGAATGTCTGCTTTCAAAAATTGCTGATGAGGCAAAGCCACACAGTGTCGTTATCCTCCATGCTGCCAGCATGCATTATTAATCCAGTCATTTAAAGCTAATATCAACCACGGGTCGATGTTCTCTCTCGTGATAGCTGTACAAACCACGGTACAGTGACACGCACTGTTGTTCTCTCTGGGCCAGTGCAACAGAAAAGTTTATCACTCTCAGCTCTGTCCCTGCCTGCTGTTCCAGCGGGTGTGAGTCCCATCTGTTGGGCCTCATTAGGGAGAAAACCCAAAACAGGACTATTGTGTGCAGACTGAGGCGACAAGACAGTGGGGGGTCGACACCAGGGGTGGGTGGGGCTGGAGGGGTAATACAGGAGGAGTAATGCAGAGACCAAAAGATTAGCTAATGGGACAGCTTTACTGTAAGCCACGGATGGAGGGGTGGTATCTGAGGTTGGGGATCTGGATCTCAACAGGGGCAATCGCTTCGACCTCAAGAGTCAGCGGGTGGGTGCAAGCATCTATAAAAGACCATTAACACTCACCTGCTGCTTATTCATAGGTCAACTTGCACCCCACCAAAGAAATATTATCCATCTCCACAGTTCCCCTCAAGTCTATAGAGCTTTTTAGTTTCTTTTAGCTCATTGTTTTGGTTTTCCTGCCCACAAACTGGACTCTCGTAACCTGGTTTCCAGCTGCAGTAGGCAGCTGTTTTCAGTGGAAAAATGATAAATTAATTGTATGCCACTAGCCCAGCGCCAAGTAGCAGAAAAATGAAGGTAGAGACTAGCTGGTGAACATAGTGGAGCATTTAGCAGCTAAAGAGCCAGATATTAGCCAGGAACTATGCATTTGTCTGGTAGCGAGACATGTTGCTCTGTGTCTGCTGGAGGTGTAAACACACATCTGTTTGTCTGTGTTAACAACTTTTCATGGTGATAATATATCAACTTGACATCAGCTTGAGCCCAAGGGGGCAAAAAATCAATTAATGCAGCTTTAAGGAAACCCGTAAGCTGAGATCACAGTCAAGCAACTCTATGATTACTGAAGTCTGGGAATGTATTCCATGTAATGATTTTTATTCACAGCGGGACATGAGACTTTGACCATCACTCGCATTTACTCCTGTCTTGGGCCACATGCTGGGCTTCCCCCCAGGAAAGATTCATCTCTGCCTGCTAAGTTGTTATTGGCCTCCTGCCTCAGTTTCCCTTTTCCCAAGTGGAGTCCATCTTTATGACGCTTTTCAAATATGACACTGGTGCACCCGGAGAACACGGCCTAGCCAATACAGATGTTGAAAGGTGATCTGTTGGGCTTTATTGTCCTGAATATCCAGCATAAGGAGCCGTATGAAAGACATTTATCTTTATCATGTCACATCTACAGAACACATATTTAGTGGAGAGCAATGTCTAGTCCAGGTCTTCTAAAAGGGAAAAGAGTTCCACAGGATGCCTCTAGGTCTGTCTGATATTGCATTCTTCCTATTAACCAATTGATGGTTATTAGGGGGAAAGACCACAACCCTGCTGCCTGATCCCACTCATATTATACCAATCACTTCCTAAACCCCATAGCTTTGTGATGTGTTTATTCTTTTTTTTTCTTATTTCATAGCACAATCTTTTTGCACTTACTTAAGACAAAAAACAACAAGATCAATAATAAGAACGATCAATAATCCAATATTATTGTATATATATAATATTTGACAGGTCACAAATATTGCCCAATATTATATTTTTAATGATTTTTGCTATCCACTTCCTGACAAAGATCACAACTGCCCCTTTGTTTTGAGTTAACAACACAACATATTTCTATAGTACATTCTGCACATGAGGATGCACATCTCTCAGACACACACACACACACACACACACACACACACACGCTCTCTTATGCACACACACAGAGTACACACATGCAGAGCAAATGGGGGGTGGGGGCAGGGATGCTGAAACCACTTCTAGACAGCCCGCAGCCTCCCAGAGAGGAGAGCAGCTGAGATGGTGATTATGTAACCCGCAGTTACATAAAAGTTATCACTACACTTAAACATGACTGCCCTGTAGATTTAGCGTCATGGTAACAGAGGACATACTGTATCGTCTTACATGCAATATTTACAAGAAGGGCTTTTGTGCTCCTTGTGAATCAGTGTTGGATTACTCAGAGGGTTGAATTCTCAGCCGTACCTTATCAGTGTTCATCACGAGCAGCAAATGCCGCTGTTTTTCTTGATCTACGCTTCCAATACTTAAACNNCACCGCCTCTGTGGATGGGGGGGAGGCGGGGAGGTGGCCCGCACCGTGTTTGTGTGGACTAAAAATGGGTCAGGCCTCCATCTCCAGCCACAGCACACACCAGCATGGCTGAGTGCTTCTGAAAGGAGGGTCCCACTCCTTCGCCGTCTTAGGAGGAATTCTTCCTGTGGATCAGCTGCTGATGTGTGTGGTGACACAGCGGCAGCCCGGTAGGAGATGCATAGATTAATAATAACCCCCCGTATTTCCCATCATGCAACCACTTGTCCTCTCTTTTATCACAAAGCTTTGAAATCTCCATGCAGTTAACCCTGCGCACCGTTCGACGGAGAGCATCCATCTTTAGCATGAAAATGTTTTCCTACACTTTCACAATGCAGGAGACTCCTCTCTGAGGAGACAGCATGAAGAAGTCAAAGCTAAACTTCTTGTAAACATGTAAACTAGATCTTCATATAGAACCATGAATCATATCTGCCAAGTTGGAGGGAAAAGTGAGGCGTAGAAAATGTTGGTGTTTTGTTGTTGAAAACTCATCGAAAAATGCAAATGAGTAAGCACATTTTCTGATTCAAAGCAATGACCTGAAAACCAAAACACACTTTTTTAATCTTTGCCACAAGGCTGAATGTATGAAAAGATAATCAGCAACACAAACACACACACAAACAAAGTCTAAAACCTCGCTCCCCCAGACACAGACGATATTTTACCAAGACCCAAATCCTCTTCCACACACACACACACACACACATCTGCGGATTTTGGCTGGTGCTGCCACTGGACTGTGCTGACAGACAGCCCTCTTGTGCCTCCCCCTGCCCTCCCCATCTCTTCGTCTCTGTCTCTCATTCGCCCGTCTTTGTCCTGTGAAGCACCACAGATCCAGTTAGTGGGGGAGACTGATGCTGGCAGGCCGAGAACACCATCTGCTCCTCCTCACTAGCTTGGCCACACTGAATTGACTGGGACTGAACACGCAGGACACCACAGGCTCCAGTTGATAAGTGAAAAATACTATAGGATAGAGGAATAATTCTGCGTCACAGCAATGGCAGGCATGGCTGGCTGAGTCGAGCCAGCTAATATACAGTAAGAATGTTCTACCTGTAGAGGATGGACAGAAAATGAATCGTTCCTGATTAAAGGAATAGTTTGACATTTGCTTTCTTGCTGAGAGTCTCATCTGTACAGTAAAAATGAAGCTACAGCCAGGAGACAGTTAGCTTAGCTTAGCATAAAGATTCAAAACAGGGGGAAACAGCTAGTCTGGCTCTGTCCAAAGGTAATTAAAATCACATCCCAGCACCTCACTGTTAATGTTTGTTGTAAAAATGACAAGTTGTGGTCTTAATTCCTGGATTCTCTGCCCCAGAAAGCAGCTTTAATTGCATAAAAGATGTTCAGCAAAGTGAGTTCTGCAGCTAATCATTTCATACGTTTTAGTGTCCAAATGACAAATTCCCATTTTAATATCAAATTAAATGCCATATATTCTGTCAGAATCTTACAGTTGAACAGTCGCTCACATTAAATTTGGACTGGTTCTTCTGTCGTGTACAAACTTTTATTTTGTTGTATATTTTATCATGTTGTTCATGTTCATTATGAACATTAAATTGTGACAATTACATCAACAGGTCATAATGATATCTCAATAACATTCTTTCGTTATGAATCTTAGAAAGTCAGTCATTTACATCTGAAAATGAGTTCACGTATGAGGTTCACTTTAAAAAAATGTTTTTGATTATCTAATAGAAATTGACTTAAAACGATTACCCGATTTTCTAAATAGTTGTCTGTCGAACGACTAATCGATTAACTAACTAATAGTTTCAACTCTAATTGGAATGCTTAAAATAGTCCCTTACGTACACAGTATCAGGTGTATGTGAGCATCTTAGTTTTTGAGATTTGATTGAACTTACCTGTCACTGGGCCATTTATTGAGCAACAATACCAAAAATTTGCTGATCACTGTTTGACTTGTCCGTCCTGGGAGAGGGATCCCTCCTCTGTTGCTCTTCCTGATGGTTTCTTCCAATTTTTTTCCCTGTTAAAGGGTTTTTTTGGGGGGGAGTTTTTCTTCATCCGAATGGAGGGTCTAAGGAGAGAGGATATCGTATGCTTTACAGATTGTAAAGCCCCTTGAGTAAATAAAAATTGACTTGACTTGACTTGACTTGACTTGCTTTTTGTATTATAAGCGATTTTTCAAATGTGGTCTTGGTCCCTTTCAGTTGAAATGTTCACATTCTGCTGATGGTGGGATGTGATGGGAGTTTTTAGAAATTGAAAAATTGATCAGTCAGTAGCATCAGAAGATGAATTGAAAATGTGGACTGTTATGGACTGTCTTCCGTTCTCTTATCTCTCATCTGTCCCAGTGTACGACTGCACTCTCACATTATTGTCCACTGCGCAGGTGCTGCAGTAACAACTGCATTAACAGCGGCTTCTGCGCTCAAAGGCACCTTGCCCCTTATCTGTGCGAGTGTGTTATTCTTTCAATTTTCCCACCCAGACCCTGGGGATTTGCCCCAGTGACCTTCGGGGAATGAAGAATCATGTCTGAGTGCTGAAGTGAGTAATTATGTTTCCCCTCAGACTGTGACACTATGCAGCCCTGATGGTGACTCTGCTACTGTAAAGTGTGAGACTGAATCAGACTGCCTGTTACCATCTGATCAGTCTGATCAGCCAGAACCTCACTCAGTGACCTGATGGAGGAGAGGATGCTATACATGCCTCCAGTATGTAGCATGGACTGATTTCTCTCTCTCTCTCTGCACTGAAACATCCCACTGAAGTCCTTCAACAAAAATATAAATCAGTGGCCTAAATCACAAGATGAAATGACATCCACATGGCAACAGTAAAAATAGATCTAACTGCAGGTCCTGTGGTTACAAATATTTTCAGCACAGCATCAATGTGACTGAACAAACACTGATCTGCTCCTCCTGTCGTCAGAATAATGTTAAGCTAAAAATAGTCTGAAATCAAATAGTCTGGGTTAGGTCGATTGAAGCTGAATTCAGTCCAAGCGCTGGCATTTACATAACGCCTGGCAGTTTTATTGGAAAGCTGTATTAAATTGCGGCGCAGGAGCCACAAAGATTCTGAGATATCACTTAAAACCTCCTGTTTTTACGCTAAAGTGGATCTGAACATAAATAAATCAAGAAGGAGGCAGCAGCACACGAGGCACTTTAACTTCTGGGAAGCAGACGAACGACAGCTTTGATAATTAATCGGATTAAAAGGGACACAACATTTTATGTAAGATCAGGTTTTCTGGAAACAAAACAGCAACACACCACAAGGCTGACTCCTGCTCATGACCAGTCATTTGTCAGAATATAGACTAATAAAGGAAAAAGGGGTGATAGCAGGAATAAGAAAAGTTGACCAAAATATGATTCCTTTTCTGAAGCGAGCAATTTTTCCAGCTGTTTCCGTGACCTGATTTTTTTAGGTGTTAATACATAGATTCTCGGGGTGACAAAGCAGGATCCTAAGGTGTATAAATTCAGTATTAGCTTTGCTCCCGCATCCTGCCAGTCCTTTAAAGGGCAGCTGTCAACTCATTGAAAATGACATTAGGCCATGTTTGACTGTCATGTGGTCCTTTAAACCGCTGACATCTTGTAAATGTGACCTTCTCACCTTTAAGCAGTCATGGTGAAATTCTTATGACAGACTGGTTTCTCTGTGCACTGTTCTGCCCAGCATATTGGTCCTCCAAATGCAGCAGTATAACCCTTAAATCATGCACCAGTTGTTATTGCTAATTCAGCTTTGTTAACTTACACAGTAATGGTTGTGTGTGCTGATGCCACTGACACGATCAGCAGAAAACAGTGGGCTGTAGCAGACTGCTCCCGATGGATTCCTGATTGCTTTCAGGCCGTCTGCATGTCTCAGTCAAACACTATGCCAGGAAAGGAGGCTCAAATGGTGAGCACACCGTAGCATGCCATCATTTCCTTAAAATTCTTTATATGTCCCAGTGCTGAATTTGTCACCTACATGTATGTCACAATTTACATACAAGAATTGTATGCATTTCAGTATAAGATAACATTTATCCCTCTCCTCCCAGAGGGGTCAGAGGTAGGGATTAAAGACACTTCACCATGGTGGATGATTGTTGATACAGGGGCTTGAACCTGCATGGTCTGTCTCATCTCCTCCAGTCTTGAAATTGCGCTTGCTGTCTCTTTTCACTGACTGCTCCAACATCTAGGCCCTAAATCTAAAACCACTGGATAATTTACGAGGGGAAAGATCTCAAATACCAAATATATCAAAATATGTGTTTTCAGTTATTATAGTGGGTATGTTTACAATTTCCAGAATTATTTCAAGGAGTTGGAAAATATGTAAAGCTCAAGATTTAAAAGGTAGATGCAATGGTAGAGACAGAATTTTCTTGTCTATTTGAAGGCTAGGTAGTTTGGAAGTTGTGATCTTTCCCGGGGACCTTTGTTAGATTGGAAAACTGTGCCTGTTTGGATTTCATTCATGGTCGAAGAAGCTCCTGTGTATGGGATTGTTTTGATTTTATTTAAATGTGAAATGTGTGTTGCTTATGAAAAGTCCATTTGCATGTTGAACCATGATTGGTTTCCATCCTAGTCACAAAATCATTGTGGTAGCACACATGTGAAACTCAGATTTAAGGTGAGCGCAGAGAAACTTTACACTTTCTGCAGTAAAAACAGCCTTCTAGTGTCAAACTCTGCACATACATCATTCTGCACAGTGACGCTCAAACATTGTTTGAGTTGCATTCAGGTTTTAATTAACTTCAAAAATGCCAAATGCCAAAAATAAAACCCTTTGTGACAGTGAAGCTCCATCATATTAGGCACTGGGTGGAGCAGTGATTTCTGTAACAGGGAACAATGACCATAAACATTGCCATACTATGTGGTTTTTCCTACAAACTGCTCTCCAGTGTATTACTATGGTTTGCTGCCTCGCACAGTTTGCCTCCACTGTAACAATAAACACTATTAACCAATTCTGACTCGTGGAACAGTTGAAGCTCATTGTCTAAACGTAAAATCCCCTAAAAAACTACAATCCCCAGAAGCACCTAGGAGTGAGGAGCAAACCAATGATTGGCAGCAACCGGCGTGACGGCACTCGCGTTGGTCCATTTATGTGTGCGCGCTTCGCACGGTCTCTCAGAAGGGCTCGCGGTAAACTGTGTGAGAGAGGAGCTCAGCGTCCACAGCTTGTTGAAGGTGGGTGTGACAGACAGCATCTTAATAACCCAAAAAAAAGTCCAAAGGAATATTATTTTTTTTTCCGTGTGTAACTACAAACATAGAGTTCATAATGTTGTAAACAAATGCAGGCGAGAAAAGTTTAATATTTGAATGGAGTCGGTATTTTTGGACAGTAATATTCAATTTTACTTTACCGTTTTTTTTGTTGTGAATGGTGTGTGACACTTGTGTTAGCATAGCACTGGAGCTAACTAACATGACTGACAGGTTGTTGGTGGATATCTTCGACCTTGTTAGGCATTTTGTGTTCGTTTGTGATTATTTCAAGGACAAAACCGAGCCTGGGACGGCTGTTGCTGGTTCTCTTTATGGCGGCTGCTTGGCGGGTTGTTAGCCTATTGTATGGTGGGAGACACTGGCACAGTTGGCACCGACAGACAGACAGACAAGAGAGACAGACGAGGGTAGACTTGGAGGACTTCTTTCATGTCTGTGAATTAGTGGGTTTCGGAGACATTGTTTGTCGCCCCTCAACGACTCCAGTGTGCGAGCAAAGCTTTATTATTGGACATTTTCTGTGGAGACAACCTGCCTCCAGCTCGTCTTTGTTCGCAGCTGCTTGTCACGTTGCCGTCAAAAGCGCCTTTGTTTGATGCTGCTTGTTATGCCTGAGCTATCGGCACCAGAAAGCTCACTGAAAACTACATGAAGGAGATATTGTCATTGTCAGCGAGGACATTGTTAAGGCGAAGTCAGTCAGCAGTTCACTGAATGCCAACCGTGGGTGTAAATTTGGTATGGCAAGGTGTGGGCATTCACCAAACCTGGGTCTATTATTCAGATCAAGCCAAGATGAGATTTCTGTAGTTTTGACATTATATAGAAAACAAACATCACATAAATGCCACATTTAGTTGTTTGGTAGCCTTTATGAAATATTAGGGGAGGGGTCTTTTCACTCAATAACCCCATCTGATTTTGGTGATCATCTATTAACCACTTGATTAACCAAATGACATCATGGATGTTATCATTTCTCTAGCCATCCCCGAGATGTGAGTCGTTATTAAATTTTGAAATCATAATACTGACATTACATTTGAGCACGAGGACCCAGCTATTCGAGCTCGCCTTGCATGTCTAGTCGGCTGTTGTGATACACTTGTGTATGTGAGCCCCCCTCCCTCCTCCCTTCTGCGGCTCAAACACATGGTGTAAGGAACAGGTGCTCCCTGATGATCATTTTTCCCCAGATATGCTCATTGCCCACTAATCTCATTTGAGATGGTGCATATTGGTAGGCCAAGTCCAGGCCTGTCTGCACCTGGCACTGCCTGCCATACCCACCCTGATCACAGCCTTTTGTTTCAACAAAATGTGGCTTGTGTCGGTCATTAACAATTAACGGGGGTGGGGTGGGGGTAGGCTTTTGAAAAGCCCTCTCCTCTTGTCTGATGAAGCGGTTCAAGTGATCACAGATTGATCTGAATGTCACTGCTGCCATAAGTTAAAAGAAACAATAGTGTGTGTGTGTGTGTGTGTGTGTGTGTACACAACATGCAGGCATTGCATGCAAGTGCCGTTTTGTGTGGATTGATGGGCGGTGGTTGCTTGCAGTGCCGAAGACGGCCACTAGGTGCTGCCCCTGTTTCTTGTTTTTAGCTTGACTCATTTAGATGGAGATGGTTGCATTGGAAATGCTGTAAGACATCCGCTAGAGGTCACTAATTTTAGAGCCATCTGCTGATATGAATTCGTCAGTCACAATAATCTCACCTTTTCTTTTTTCCCCTTTAGGTAAATTGACCTGCAGCGCACTCTTAAGATGGCAGCCTCTGAAGGTGAATTATATCTTAAATTAAGATTTTAATGTAAATTATTGCATCATAATGGTTCATTGTGCTTTAATGCATTGTTGTACCTTTTTTGTGTGTGTGTACAGATATCCAGGTCAAGGAGCTTGACAAGCGTGCCTCTGGCCAAGCCTTTGAGGTCATCCTGGCTGCTCCTGCCCCAGATGCCAAGGGCGACTTCCCCCTGTCTCCTCCCAAGAAGAAGGATGTCTCACTGGAGGAAATTCAGAGGAAGCTGGACGCTGCTGAGGAGAGACGCAAGGTAAAAATGTATTCAGTGTAATAAACGTTGAGCCCATAGTGTCCTAGAAACCTAAACGTTTTTGTAATTTTTTTTTTTAAACAACTATAAATCTGACCCCTTAGTCTCTTTGAGTTCATCAGCATTTGAATGCCTGTGGTGGATGCTGGGTGGAGAAACGGTGTGATGGGCTGGAGCTAACATTTTATTTAACCGTCCTTTTTTCAGAACCATGAAGCCGAGGTTCTGAAGCACTTAGCTGAGAAGCGTGAGCATGAAAAGGAAGTGCTACAGAAAGCTATGGAGGAGAACAACAACTTCAGTAAGATGGCAGAGGAGAAGCTCAATCAGAAGATGGAGGCCAACAAAGAGAACCGCACAGCACTTATGGCAGCCATGAATGAGAAATTCAAGGAGAAGGTCAGTGTTTCAATCGATGATAAATGGATGAACTTGTACAGTTTTTTCCACTGCGATGTTGGAACATAACCCTTCGTTTTTTTCTGTTTTTTTTTTAATAGGACAAGAAATTTGAAGAGGTCCGAAAGAACAAGGAAACCAAAGAGGGCACTTCGGAAGACTGAAAGTTACAAACGGGGGATTGTATAGGGTTTTTTACGTATCCAAAGATTGATTTATTTTTTGTTCAGCCAGTATTTTTGTTGTGTTCACTACCCACCTTTTTGAAATAAGAAATACAAGTTCCACTTTGTGAATTTTTCAATTCTCCTGCTATAAGTGTACTTGCGCTGGTTTTACATGTGGATCATTCCCCCCTCTTGTTGAGTCTAATCCATTTGATATGTAGCTTGTCATTGCAGCTTCTGCCCTTTTTGAAAATTAGCAGTGTGTACTTATCCTTTTTGAGGAAGCATGTTTCTATGCATAGGTCTTTTATCCCTGCCTATTTCATAGTGCGTTTTGAAAATGTTCCTGTGAACCACACCTGTTCTCGGCACTTACTGTATATTAAAAAAAAAACAAAAAAAAAACGTAGCACAAGGTTTGATCAAGGCGTTGGCTGTTATACATACAGGTGTTTAGTGCAGCTTTGCTACCCAGATTCTGCTAGTTTGCTCCTGCAGATCATGTTTTGTGCCGCTGCTGATTCTTCGCTTTTGTAAAAATATGGAGTTGTCTTCAAAGCACATGACTTCTTGCTGTGAATTAACATGCCAGACGTGTAAATGGATGCCATCTTGAACATCACTGAACAGGGGCCTACACATGGAATGCGAAAGAGCAATACACTTGGGCATCTCAATAGATACAGTGGCTAGTTGACTTGAACTGTTGTACTAAAACAAATAAAAAAAATGTAAACACAATTTTGCTTGCTGTTGAAACTTTTGGTGTCCTATGCTGTATGATTGGTAGTTCTGCTGTGGAAGGTGGCAGGCTGAACAACAGAGACTGGCCTAACCTTTAATGGGCTTCAACAACATGACTCTGAGCCAAAAGACTGGCCACCTTTTGGATATTGAGGTCTCCCTGTAGTGTAAAGTAAGAGTTCACTGCAGCTATATGAGACTGTTAAGATCCATTACCAGTATAGGATGCTCAGATCAGATGTATGTTGCTCCCTGCTGGGGGGAAAGTGTAAAGACTGCCTCAGCACTCGCAGTATTCATTACAAGTTCTCTAACTGTAGTCAGGCATTTAAAATAGTGGAACATTATCACAGATGCAGTGAATGAATATTTAATGATGATGCAGCATGAAGGAAATAGTTTTAGCTGACATACTGCAGATGTGTATCAGACATCACTACACATGATAACTAGTCTGTTCTGTGGACCAGCTTTCCCAACTGCAGCCTTTGTCTCCCTCTGTCGGTGCCTTTGAATAAAGTCCCGGGTATCAAATGGGCAAAAGCTCTAAAAAGCTGAATCAAATGTGACGCCATATTTGGGAATCATGCATATAGATGTTTGTTGAATATGGTATTTATTTTATTCTGGTTCAAACATGTTCAGTTATTCAAAGAAGTTGAATATAGATGACCAGATTTGAGAACATGAACCTGAAATAACAAACGAGTCAAGTTACAGTGATGCTGAGATATGAAACATTGAGTTGCACATACAGTATTGTACATGGATATTTTTTATTATAATTGTAGATGATGCTGGTGTCTTACAATTTTATACAGTATATAAAGCTTGTGTCTGAAATACATGTATGTAAAGGTGCATTTCAGTAAAAATCATCTGGAAAATAACTAGTAACTTTAATCTATTTGATTCACTTACAAAAGTAAAGGCCATTTTGGTGTCATGTCAAGTGGAGTCAGTACAGTGGAAACCTCTTATAGTGATCACGTCTGTCTGGGTCAAATTGATCACTATAAGCAGATGATTATTATAACTGGATTTTTTTCTTTTTCTCTGTTTCTCATGCAGATTACCGTCTAATTGACATTTGTATATTTACTACATGAATATAAAGTAATGAAACGGACGGCTTCACTATTTACTGGGGTAACTTACACTATTTAGGGGGCATTGCATGACGGGGCATTATCAATCCACCTGACGAGGGTGGCTTCAGCCACAGGTGCTTTCTCCGTGCACATTAGTTTTATGTCTCCATCACCAGCAGCTGACTGTGTCTTGTTGTTTGAGTCGACTACACAAGGTCGCCTGAGGAACACCAAGTTTCGCTGCTCCATCTCGTTGGCTCGGTTTTNNCTGGAAGCAGACGGGTTACCGTGAGGCAAAGAATCATGGGAGTAAAGTAAAAAAAAATACAATTACCGTAATTTTAAAAATGTTTTCCAGATGTTGTCATGTATGAAAAGACCCAAAATGAACACTGTAAGCAGACTACTTGATTACTATAAGCAAATGATTTAAACAGCATTTGTATAGGAATGATTCTGTCCCAAGTTTTTTGATCCACATAAGCAGTTGATCACTGTAACCGTGATCACTATAAACGGTTTCCACTGTATTATATAGCCATCTCAAAAACTTGTCTCAGACAACTATACAATCTGTACACCATATGCACCCTCTATCCTTAAACCCTTAATTTGGATAAAGAAAAACTCCCAAACTTGAAAAACAAATCTCGCTAATGAGAGCTGGTCTTCTGATTGGTAGCCATAGAAGTACTCAGATCATTTAATTCTCATTCTTGAAATTCTTGAATCTTTATTAAGTAAAAGTAGCAATACCACACCAAAGAGACTACAGTGTAATACATTACAAATACATAAAAGTCCTGCCTTCAAAACCTAAAAGTACAGAAATATTAGAAACAAACTGTACTCTAAGTATTAAATGTCAAAGTACTCATGAAGCAGACTAGCCCCTGTCAGTGCTGGGTATTGATGCATTAATGTGTAATTAATACTTTAATGTTGTAGTAGGTTCAGGTGGAGCTTACTGTGCTCCCTTTCTAAAACTGCTTTATATACTGCTGGGTATTTAAATCTATAGCAGTGCATGATGAACTGATTGTATGTGTTAAATGTAAAATCTTAATCTGAAAGGTAAGTAGTAACTATAAATGTTGAATAACTGTGAAGGAGTGAAGTATATTATTTAAATATAAAGTAGCAAAAAATGGAAATACTCAAGTAAAGTATATACTACAGTTCAAAACTTTTAACATGGAGGAAAAAAAGTATAATTCAGACACCAAATGTATTGTTAACATTTTAAACAGTTTTGGCCCCAAAAGAAGAAGAATTAATTGATTAAACATCCATATAGTCGATGTCCCCACAGTGTTGCATGGCAGGGGAGAACACTGTTGTAACCATGTTTTCCCCTCAAATACCTTCTTTTTTGAATTTGTATTCCTGTCCAGAAATGCGTCAGTGACTCAGGATCATTACTGAACCACAACGGTGCAGCTGGGCTCTAAATATATTGTGTACCCGCTTTTCTTTGGGCACCCTGCAGTCTACTCAGTGGTTAGATTGAACAGGTTTAAACTGTGATTGGTCAGTCCACCGTATGTTCTGCTGGTATTTCCAGCTTGTTAGAGGCATCATTGTGCACTTGACGCTGAAACAGGAACCTGTTCCTGTTTAAATCTGCACAGATTTTGATGCTCAGCTTCCAATTTCCTTTACCAATGATGGTGATTTGTTGTATTCTTCTTTAAGTGTTGCTCAGAGGTCTCTTTGTCTCTTTCTGCCCTTTCAGTTGTCAGTCTGGTTGAACCACTGAACAGGGTTTTTTTCTCCTTGTACAAAACATTACTTTTTAAAAAAAAAACCCTTCATACAAAATAACATCCATATGTAAAGGGGACTTTCTACAACCCAAAAGCAAGAAAGACCATTCAAAAATATAGAGAAGTCCTCTCAGCCATCTGACTGTACTGAATCAAGCTTTTGTGGTCGGCCATTCCAAACTTTTGAATGGTAGTGTATATACCTCAAAACTGTACTTACTTGAGTAAATGTAATTAGTTAATTAGTTACTTTCCACCTTTACATTTCAGATGGGCACAAAATCTACATAGACACTACAACAAAATCTGAATGGTGTTTTTTTATTTTATCTTATTCATCGTCTTTGAGTCTAGGGGGAGATTTTTTTACACCTCAGTTCTCTTTTTGTAGGAATTGGAATTTGGTGCTGTTCTTTTGTAGTGATGACTTTAACAAACCAGTAGAGGGCAGTGTTATTCTTTACTTCCTTTCTCTCTCTCTCTCTCTCTCTCTTCCTCTCTCCAGGTATCCACCATAGTATCTATATCTTTAAAATCTTGGATTAAATCCATCCTTTTTTTTTTTTTTAACCAAAAGCCTACTTTTGCAGATTGCAGCAGCAAATGTTCCAAGCACCTCACTAAACTGTAATCAGTACTATTTAGTTGCATCACTCACTAACTTTGTATGAGCAATGGAGTATGGGTTTCTCACACATTAGGGTCACATGCCCTCATTGCAAAAGGGTTGCTTCCAGTAAACCAAATGGAAAAAACTGAAGTTGGTTTAGTACTGAATTGTAGGACTATACAACATGCTGAATGTGGTGGAAGAGGTATTCACCTCTTTTACTTAAGTAAAAGTAGAAATACAACAATGGAAAAGTACTCAATTAGACGTAACATTATTTTTTTCAATTTGTATTAAAGTAAAAGGACGCAAGTATTTTATGTGACATGTGTCGTACCAAACGCATGTAGAAGGCTCAAAAGTATTTGCCATATACATATTTAATTAATATTTAATATTTTAGATCATTGGTTTGTTATTATGGATGCAGCAACACGTAAGCATAATTTTATTGTTGCAACTGCTCAAAAAGAAAATTTTTTGACAAAAAATAAACTCAAGGACCCCTTACTCATTTTTTCAGGGCCTTTCAATTACATCTATCAGTCTTCCTCAGTTGATGGAGTTTGCTCAGTTCATTGAGAAAGCTCAGCTGTCATCACGTGGCCGAACTTCCATACTTTGGATAGCACGTAGCCGTATATATGTTTAGGTCACATGATGACTACTGGGCAAACTTCACCTGCTGAGGAAGAATTTGAGATACAGTTGAAAATTTTTAATTTTTTTTTTGGCAGTACTGTTTCCAAGGTCAAGAACGAACCTTTATGCTGAGTTTTATGTAATTTATATATTGTTGGGTAATTTAATCTATAACAGGACTAATAGTTTCTAAGAATCCTAGTGGCTGTGTGAGGCTGCACTTGGTACGTGGTACAAATAAATACATTCAGCATGCTAAACTAGGACTAACATGGGAATGGCATTAATTCTGCAGGTATTAGACAGATGACATTTTTGAGCTGGTGATGGCGCGAAATGATTAGATAAGATCACCAAAGTCAGTAGGATTCATTCCTCTGGGGACCATGAATGTCTGCACAAAATTTCAGGGCAATCCATGTTAAAGTTGTTCAGATTTTTCGGTCTGGACCAAAGTGGTGGATCGACCTACTGACAGACAGACATTGTCATCCATAGCATTTTTCCCCGCTGCAAGGAAACTACTTCCCTGGGAGGACAGCGGGCGGCAGCTCCGGAGACGGACCTTCAGTTAGCGGCTGAAGCAACTGGAATTCAGCCAGAGCAAACCCCAGTGCTGTTTAGTCTGGTGTCGCCGAAAAACCCGACCCGGTGGCAGGCATTAAGAATAACTATTAGAAACTAATAGAAATAGCCAATCTTCTCGCTGTTGGTCTTGTTCACTTATGTTGGTGATATACAGATATCAGTATTAAATTGAGACTGTTTCATAACCAGTTAAAAACTCCATAGAGTGCTTTTAAGTAAAAGTATAAAGCGAATAAAATGTAAATACTTGAGTTCAGGTACTTTAAATTGTACTTAAAGTCATAATCTCAAATGTTTTCATTTCGTTGTCTTTCACGGCACCCATGCTGATAATCGGTAATTGCAGGTGTGTTTTTGGACCTCAGTTCAGTTTCAGCTTCAAGTTTAATCGTCTGAAGTCATCGACCTGTTCTTTGTTTGTTCGGCCATAGTAACCGTTTACTCACAACACTAGCAGAGACCGGAAAAAACAGCACGCCGCTTCACACACAGGTGAGTTGAAGAGCGAGTCTGTTGTGTTAAAAGCCGAACTGTGCGCCGCTTGTGATTTTTCTGGGAAAGTCGTTCCCAACACCCGGGTCATAATACTGCAAATGCTGCAGGCTTTCATCAGTGGGCCATAGGCTCAATCACCATTGTGTTGCATCATTTGGCGATAAATAGTGACTTAACAGACATTTATTTAAATGAAGATCTTCGAGATTATATATTTAAGTACATAACTTGAATAAATCAGTTCCTTTCTACCAATGTGGGGGGATAATTATACAAGTTTTGAAACTAGAAATGAACTTTCTCACTGAGTCCATAAACCCCCAAAACACCATCAAGAACCCCTAGGAGTCCCAGTTTGGGAGCTGCTGTCTCAGCTTACATATTAACTGTAAAATACCATTTAAATCCTGTAGAATTCCTGTCAAACCTCATAAGCCCATATAAGAGTCCCGCTCTCAGCTCCTCACAGAAAGTACCTAGCTGAACACATGCTGTGTGTAATGCAGGTGACAATCAGGGTTTCATGGCGAAGCCTGGCAGTTGTCTGAAACAAGAAGAGAAAAAAGAGTGACAAAAGAAATATCACGGCTGTTAAAGTCCTTGACGGAGAACTCATTCTCCGTGCCTGATTAGCCATGCTGTTCTCGCACAGAAGAGAGTAATTAAGAAAAATCTATTGAGACTCGACACTGTTGAAGAAAGGAGGAATGTGTGGGTTAAAAAGTGAAATGAACCGTTAAAGTCTCCAACTGTGGAGTTTTAACATGGCTAGAAACAGAGACCACTCTGTAGACAAATGACCTGTAATAACCCTCTGTGATCGGGCTTTGTTACCACAGTAGGAGTGACCCAAGACAACCTTCTTCACGACAGCTCAATAATGCTCTGTATGCACAATAGCTCCGATAATTACTGATACACACAGCATGAAAGACCTGTTCTTATTGTTAAATACACACATTGTTAGCTCCACAAAGTTTGATGTAAAACTAGCTTTAAGTGGCACAAAACTGATTTTTGCGCAGCGGTTCCCATCATTTTTGGCTTGTAACCCCTCTTACAGGGGCTCTCCAATGGTTTTACACTCAGCTTACTAGTCATGGTAAGATCACCAAAGTCAGTAGGATTCATTTTGATTCAATTCCTCTGGGGACCATGGATGTCTACATAAAATATAAGGGCACTCCATGTTAATGTTGTCAAGATATTTCAGTCTGGACTGACCTATCGGCAGACCGACATTGCCATCCATAAGGGAGGAGGAAAATGAGGGAGAAATGAATAAATTATGTCATATTCTTTCCAAATGCATACAAAGTTTTTGCCAACTGAAGTCCAAACACACACCCTCTACTATGATACTTCTGTGCTGGCTACCCACACTAGCTAACGGTTAACTGCAGCTTTATATGATGGGTGGGGTTAGCTAGTTACCCCTAATCACATTTGATTTGATAAATCTATGTAACTGCCCACGAGTTCAAGATGAGTCACTGAAATCTTTTAACATTTGACGCAAAGAAAAAAAGAGGCCTTTTTCAACATATATTTGGCGTATACTGAGAGATAACTGAACAATTAACCCAGGGAAACAGGATTACAACTTGGAAAATTTATTTTTCATTTCACTGTCTTCCATATTTGCTTATGTGGCAACAGTCTATGCATCTATCTATATTCTGCTGTTGAATCTGTAAGAGGTGTTGGGCTATTTCATTTATGTATCCATGCTTGTTGCACCTGCCATCGAAAGACATGAATTTTTACTAGGCCGGGGGTGTCAAATGAAAAGATGTGATTGGTTGCATTATGGGAAATGTAGGATCCAGTGTTTTTGGAGCTTCGCCCATACTAGGGACTAAAACTCAGGATATCTGTGCTTCTGCTGCTTCAATGTTGACCATTCTTTTTTTTTAAATCGGTCTCTCAGGAGTCCTTAAAAGTCATCACGGGTTGTGGCCTCAGTGAGGTCATGAGTTGTGGAGCAGTTAAACTGAAGAGCGATTTTTATTTCTCAGATTGTTTAACTTGAGGGGTTTTTAGAAGCCTGAAGTGGTAAAAGTCTCACAAGAAATAGCAGCATGTTATTTGTAGTAAGTGTAGTTCTGAAATTAAAGCTGTCGCTGTTTGTTTTCTGCAAAATATCTTTGAGATCACAAGCTGATTAAAGGGATGGTCAAATTCAGATTTATCTTAGGACCACTAGGAGGGTCCTGACCCCCATAGTGGGAGCTACTGCTTTAAGGTTAGGCATCTTAAACACATTATCGTAGTAAATCCATAAAGTGCAGAACTTAAAAATGTCTTTGCCACACGCTCATCTTATCTTCTTCCATTTGAATTTTTTATCAATTATTTCTATTTATTTAAAGAGAGCCGTGTTGAGCCTGGTCAGATCACAGCAAAGAAGAAAGATGTTCCGGCCTGTATCTCCTTGAGTAAACATAATGCAGAATGAGTCGAGTCTATCCTGACATCATCTTAATGAAAATGTCTGTGGGGAAACAACAAATAGGGCCAGGCTAAGGCTAGGACTACAGGGAGTGTGGACGGTGTGCAGATAGACTGAGGCAGGGAGGGATAAGGCAAGTGGAGCTGAGCGGGGTCAGCGGAGGCGGTGTAGAAGGCACATTAAGGCTGAGAAACACAGATCAGCAGAGATGAGTAAGAGTGAGATAAAGCCGGGGTGGGGAGGGACGGGAGGAGGAATGATGATCTCGGACGTGAAAATACTATTACAGGGTTGACTGAGTTTTTAATGTAGCGAAGAGATGCTGTTAATATTGAAAGTAGCAGGTGGTTGAACATGCGTACTGATAAGTACTCCCTGATATCAGCCAGGGCTTGACCGATGTCGTGTTTTTAATGCAGATACTGATACGAGGCAGAAACTTTGCAGCTGCCAGCCAGTAATGTTGATGATGTTTTCTGCTGCAATTTAAAATCTAGAAATGTCTCTGCTTTAATGTATTGTTTGCCTGGGGGTTTTGTGTTCTCAGAGTACCACTGGTGAAGCTTTTTGAAGGCTGGTATAGCAGATGCCAACAGCAGCTAAATGTGGATATAATTCTAACATAGATATTTAACATAGGTATAAGTATACAGTATATAGGTAAGCATGCACAGATCCCATGGCCACATTAACCTGCCAGGGGGCCCGGGGCAAAAAGGAGCTGTTGGGCTCCTCTTAACCCTGAACACCCTGTCCTAGTTTTGCCTCAAGATTAGGTAACAAAGCAGGACCTACTTTAAGAACATCCTGCTATATTTCAACCTGCCATATTTCCATAAATGTGGCTGCTGTAGCTCTATGTGTCGGGATAACTTTGCACTCCCAATTCTGTCTGTAGAGATCTGGGGAACATGCGAGCCTCATGATTTTTACATGAATCATTTCAAACGCTTGTCTCTGAGTCCGACCCAAAGTAAACACAGAAAGTATGCATGGAATATTCTGTCTAACTGCAGGAGAGATAAGGTGGAACTTTTTGGCTTTTTGTCTCAGCTAATGTTACCACTGTAATGTCGGATCATAGTGGATCAAGAAAATGTAGAACCAGATGCTATGTTTATTGGTGGTGGGTCACACATTTGTTGTAGTTACACAGCTGTAATTACACCTTTTATTATCGCCTTTTTGCCTCTGCCTCCATTCTCTGTCTTTCCTCTTCCATTTGATTTAGCTGCTCGTCTGTATACTCCAGTCTGAACACAGTAAATACGGTCTAAAGTGAAATGACATAATAGTCCACAAGGTAATTCAACATTGCACTTGGGTTTTTAAGTGTCCTTGGAAGACAGTATAAACACAGTGGAAGTTAGCCTCACACATGTAAGCAAACCAGCATTGCGCTATTGAATATGCAGTGTGATTAGGTCAGCCGGCAAGTTGACCCGGGTGTAGATACCCATGCAGTTAGCCATAACGGCTATTACAGGGGGCTACTTTCTGTGTTTACTTTGGGTCAGACTCAGAGGGTTATTTATTTTGACAGCTGTAGGAAGCTCACGCAGCCTCGTTTCCCTGAATTGCTACAATGGAGGTGAAGTTCAAAGTTAGCATGACCTATAGAGTCATGGCGGCCACATTTATGGGAAATATCCCAGCAGCATACCCTACACCTTATTTCATATATTTCATTTTATATATATTGTTGGACGGAATTCAGAGAGGATGTGATGAAGTTAATTTAATTTTGTTAAAGGCTGTTGCATCATGATCCTTATGCAAGATTCACAATATTTTTTCGATGCGATGTGATTTTCTTCATGCATAAATGCGAGCATTTGTAATTTATCCAATAAAACCACAACATTACAGTTATTCTTTTGCACAAAAGTGTAATTAAGTCTGTCTTGACGTCTTTGCCACATTGTAAATCACATCTTGACAGAAGCATGTGACGTTTTGTCAGCGAAACAATTAGTAACCAGTTAGTCTTCATCCTTGAAGTCTTGTCTCTTGTAAAATCAAAAATACTGTTTAAAAAATTACTTTCAATGAAGCATAAATCTCACCTTTGTGCAGCTAGTCCCAGTTGTTTGTGAGTGTGGGAAGGTCTCATTGTTGCCCCTTGTGGCCAATGAGGGGAAAAAAAACTCCACTACGAACGCAGTGTTTTCTTCAGTGGGAGGAAAATCCAGCCACAGGAGGCAGTAATGAACCCATTACGGCTCAATGCTCCACAATGAGACGAATAAGATGATGCATTGGAAAATGTACTCGTATAAATGACACAAAGGTGAGATGTACGCTTCCAAAATGTCATTTTTGGTTTTAAAGACTTCATAGGGAAGCATCGGGCCCACCAAGTTCAAATGACTGTAGCCAGTATTCACTGCCAGTAATCGCTATCTCACTTCACTGCTGGTCTTTGAAATAACTGCAGGTATTCATTTGAAGAAGGTTGAGGATCAGCTTTTGTTTGGTATGTTTTCAATTCCTTTCTCCGAGCAGAAACAAACAGCACTGACATTTCAGTCATTGCATTCTTCAGTATGTTTTGTAATCAAAGGCACTAGATGAAACATCTATGTGTGTTATCCCTGCAGAGAAAAAAAATGCAGTATGGAACCCGAATAAGTCTGAAACAACGATATTTTTGAGTGTGAACCAATTTCTCTTTCATTTAAGTGAGTGTTGAGCCTTGTTTCCATGCACCATGCAGAGTGGATATGATAATGTGGGTTAGTAACTCCACTTAATTAGAAAACTAAATAAATAAATAAAAACTTGGTAACATATATATATATATATATATATATATATATATATATATATATATATATATATACACACACACATCCATTTTAAGTGTAGTTCTGAAATCAAAGCTGTCTTTGTTATTTTCTGCAAAATATCTTTGAATCTGACCATGTTCATGTCAAAAGTTTCATGTATTCAGTGTTTCCCCCATAATGTTCTTCTTGTCAGGATTGAAAAGCCTTTAAACCGTGGTCTGAAGTCTCCACTGACAGCCAAGCTAATGAAATTCTTTTGGCAGTGTTAACAGCTCTTGATGGGTAAATCAGTACTAAACCACAAAGGGCTGCTGCACTGCTCTCTGTGGGCTGGAGCTCTCAGACATGTTGCACTTGGCCCCACCCCAATCAGCAATGCCATAACAGGCATTCCCAAACAGCTGTCACAGCCAAAACACCTGCTGTGGTATCACTGATTGGGGTGTGGCCACAAATCCAACATGTTTTGGCACATCTAGAGCATGACAGCAACAGTTTTCTGCCCCATTACATTTAGTGTTTCGCTTGGTTATACAGCAGTTACAATGGATTCCAATGCAACATAGAGTCATGGCAGAAAATCATCAAAACCCCCATAGAGACTTCTCAAAACACCCCTGCATGGAAAAGGGAACGCAGTCTTAAAGAGTCAAAACTCAAGAAACACTTCATACTAAGGAAGGATGAGGCCACAAGCCAAAATGTGTTTAGGGTAGTTTACATTCTACAACTGAAAACTTACACATGGGTGGGTATTTAATTGGCTGATTCAAGTGAACATTATAAATTTTAATGGCGAGTGGATTACCCATAAAATGTCATATTTTGCTTTGTAAAAAACTGCTCCAAATATGTAGCACAACAAAAGTATCTAATTTAGGTTGTTTATCTGGTGTGACTATAAAGTTTGCACCAGGGCTAACCTCCTTGGAATAATGCATGAACAAGTCAAAATAATGGGTGATTTCCCTGTTTTTCCCATTCTGCCAACATTGAGTGAAGGCAGCAATAGTACAGCCTGACACAGCTGCTAGCATGGCTGTAGACTCTTAATCTTGTATACTGAGAAATCCATTACAATGGACAAAAGTAATCCACAGCAAGATTTGTGGATTACTCACAGTTATCGGAGCATTGATTTTGGAAAAGAGACATTGCTGTTACGTTTTTTTAATGTTATATTTACTTGGTTTGAGCCAGGGCAGCAGCCAGGTTTTCTAAATACTGAGGCCATGACTCTAAATCCAAATCCCCTCAAATAATACTAAGGACATGACTTCTGTGTCTTAAATGGCAGCTATAGCCTCACTTTGAGCAGCACATATGAAATTCCTTTTACCACCACTGTTTTGGGGTGACGGGCACAGCTTTTGGAGGTAGGTCTCCAAACCTCTGCACAGAAAACCATGTGAGAAAATGTGGTTTTTGAACAGTAACCCTTTAAAACATGTTTGTAGTCACTTTAAGCCATGGTTATGTTACTTTCACCAGTGAATTAACTGTTAATGAGGTGTAAAGCTTAAGTGTTGTTGCTATGGTTACCTGCAGTTTAATGTACCCTGTACACTTATTTAGAGTGGTGGTGAAACAGTTAGTCTGTAACTATGTTGGAGTGTCCCACACTCCAATCACCCAATGATATACTGTAGTAAAATCTAATAAAAATATCGGCCTGATAATACCTGCAAACCAGTACAACACTCGACAAGCCTCTCAGGTTATCCACGCTGTACATGCTCCATCAGAGCCTCTTGGTAAAGTGTTGATATAAATGTTAGTAATGCTAATGATGTCAAGCGGAGGAGGATGTTTTAGTGTCACGTCTCTGTAAGCATTGGTTTTTGTGTAGGTGTCAGCAAGCCAAGCATCTCTCCACTTGAAGCTGCATCACACATATTGATCAACAGTATCCAGAGAGGCCCACAGTGTGTGTATGTATGTGTGTGTGTGTGTGTGTGTGTGTGTACACCATCACCAAGTCACGCACACTTTTCACATTAAACAGTCCCACAGTACAGCAGTGTAGGAGTAGCTAATCCAAACGCCTCAGTGCTTATAGGAGATGACCCACAGTTAAGCAGCTAAAATCTCACCTACTTTCCAGGCACAGTGCGCTGTTGCTGCAATTTGCTCCCACTATTGTGAAGAATAATAACTGATTGTTGGGTTTTATCACGGTTCAGCCCCCGTGGTGAACCCCTCCTTCAGGGATCACTTCCAAAGTTGATTTATGCAAAGCCACTGTGGTAAAGTCAACTAAATCCTGACTGGTGCACATGCAGTTGTTTTTCTAAGAGGTGAAGCACGTTCCTGGAAGCGGTGTCAAGTCGCAGCAACTCTGAGCCGCGATGATAGAGGGAGTCTGTAATGAAGAGCAGATAAACAGAAATGTGAATGGGAAGAGGAACTTTACAGGCAGAAACCCTGCTTGATGTTGCTGCCTGAAAATTGAGTTGCTTTCAAACAGTGAGGAAGTGAGTATGTGTGTGTCTGGTGTCGGGATTACTTGATTAAACTGGAAGAATGCCTAATTACATCAAGCACGGCTTGCTTGGGTGAATATTTGTGTATCCAAATACACTGAGGCTACATCTGCAAGTTTTAGATAAAGATTTATCTGAAGAAATATGAAAAAGTGACTGTGATTCCAATTACCATCCGGAAGTGAGATTCCTACTTTCAGTCTGCAGTCATACTTTTTGGACACTGTTCTAGCGACATGTTGTGATACAGTAGATGCAGTTTAATTTATGTTGAGGTTTGAGTGTTCCAGATGGACCGTGTCTCACACTCCACAGTTTTAAGTTTATAGTCAACAATTTTAGTCTCCGCGTGAACAGAGCAGCAGGATGGAGGCTCAGGGTGACTCAGCTACATCTAAATTTAATTCACTTCATATAAAAGTGTCTGCTGCTGCTTTTTGCCCCACAGTGGTGATTCAAACTACATGCAGTGAAAGGTTTTTCATTGTTACATTGTGTTTCTTAACGCAAGTCCTTGGTCTCAGAAAAAGTCAAAAGCTCCACTACTGGCTGCTGAGATGGTCATTGAGAAAATGTGCACCAATTTGCAACAAAAAAAGTAAGTATTTGTGGCCGGTCACACCAAAAAATGGCATAGTAAGATTCATTTGCATGTCAATGAGAAACAGGCTTGGTGATGTACTTTCGTCCTGTGGCTATTGTTCATTCTTTCCAAAATGGACACAAAGAGTAAAGTTCTCTTGGCGTGACTTGTCATTCCCAATAAAAGGGTTATTTAAAACTGGTTGGTGCAGCACAGCTAATATGTCAGCTTCTTCCATTTTGGACTCTTTTCCATCAAAGGTCCGCACTGTCAAGACAGCAGTCATCGGCATACATTGGAAAATGATTTGAGCTGCAGGTGCTGCCACCGAATATGCAAAAAATGTTACATCACTTTATTCAATAAGCATTGCTGCTGTTCTCCAGCGTTAATTTATCTCAGTGCCACTCTCTTACAACCCCTTACAATTTTGTAGCCACAAATTAAGAACATCCTCTGTTGTAGGAGCAAAAATTGTGCAAGCAGGTTTCTCTTTGAATTTCAGAGCATCCGGTAACAAAACATTTTGTTCATTTGCTGCAAAAGTTGTCTGATTGAAGGACATTTTAATATTGTTAATTAAGTTTGTTCAGGACTTAATGTTAAGAATTGAGAGGGTTTTTTTTAAAACTCCAGTACAGCAATCCAGCAGGGGGTGCTGCAGCACCCACTTCCTATGCCTATGGCCATCACTGCAAATCAGCATCAAAAATTGCACAAAAGAATTGCACAAAGTTACTTTTCCTCAACAAGTGAATCAACTGATCATGGCGAGTCCATTGAAATAACTTAATTTCAGTTCAGAATATTAGAGAGAGATTGTTAGCAAACATTGTGTAAATAAGCAACCCACCGCTTTCTCCTACAATTTACTTGATGTTGTGCCAAGCAGCACTTTCTTTTGTTTTGTCTGTGATTTTGGAGACTAGGCACATGCAAAAGAAACTATGGAATCATAATAATCATAATTTATCCATTGCATGAAGTAAGTATTTTCAACCTCTAACCCCTGTGTTGTTCCGCATCAGTCGCCTGCTATCCCACAATGCTTTGAGAAGCAATTCGCTCACATCCCACTCTCATTACATTTCATCAGATTTTTAGTCTGTTAAACCTTAAAACAAAGCAATGTCTACTTGTGAAGCCCTTGTCACCAGCTGCTTATGTCCAATTCAATCAAGAAAGATTTTTTTCCCCTTGTTTTTTTTGTTAAGGTTAACTATCTTGTGACCCCTCAGACTTATCTTGATTTTGAGATCACTTTAAGATGTGGGTAGTTCTTGTATAAAAAAAATAAGGGAGGTCACCAAAGAGACCAAAGATGAATTATCCTCGGAGGACCCTGAATAGTATCTTGGCAATCTGGCAGATAGACACTAGGCAAAGTGTTACAGCCTGATGAGCTCAGCAATGAAAGTGGCAAAATTTCTCAGAGAAATCAATTTGTTTCAATCGCATTGCTACACTGTGACATGCAAATTCACTCTATCTTCCAACATCTACCTTTATTTACCTCAACTGCAGAAGGTACCGGGCCTTTATCTGAAGCAGGCTTGTATAAGAGACAGGCTTTTATTTCCCTCTGTTTGATAAGTATATTTGGTCATATTTTAGTATGAAGCCTCTTTGTTTTCTGATCTGCTCCTGTTTGTCCTGTTAAATTTTTTTGTTACTGCATTATGCTGTCAATACAAACTCCACACTTCCTGTATCCGTTTCAAATTAAAAGCCCTCTGGCATTTCAGTGGACATAACCCCTTCATTTCAAGTATTCCAAGTACTTCAAGCATTTCAAGTAACACAATATGTCCCCCTCGTATTGATATTAGACCTAAAGTAATACTTTACCTCTTAAAAGAGTGGAATAGAGTGGCTAAAAGTCAATCAGTCATTGTAATGGTTTTTAGGGCTCTGTCTTCTGCGCCCTTTTTACATCCACTGACTTGTATTAGATGGAGGCGGAGTCAGGGGGAAGTGTGTGTTGCACAGCTGGGATGAAGCCCATTAGGAAAGAGAATACAGAATAGACTCCTTTTTGCGGTTAATTTTATAATGTATAGCTTCATTTGAAGTAATATTAAAATGTTTAAAAAGTAAAAACTAATTCATTTGCTCATTTAAAAATTCAATAATAATTTATCAAGCTTGCCGACTCCAAAACAAGCTTTGTGGCTGGCGTGTTGGCCGACCGCCACTGCAGTCCACCTCTATTTAACCTTCCTTGCCAAAGTATAACCACCTTGATATAAGAAGTATAAAAGCCTGCAAATAGTCCCTACGTCACCAAGCTTCTACTACCACTTTTTACACAAGGACGTGTGGATGAACGTCACTGGGCCACTCTCTGGAGTGTGCAGGGCTTGAGACAGACAGTGAGATCAATCAACCGGCCAGTATTCTCAGCTCCATTTGCTAATATAAAGAAAAAAAACAAAGAACCCCAAAGACTCCCATATGACTTTGTCCTCTGAGATAATATGCTGTATACTGCATATTCAAGGTTATGTGACCAACAGAGAGGAAATGCTTATCTGCGGTGCTGTCCGAAAACAGAGAATGATATACAGACTCATGCCTACATTACCACATTACGTCTCCAGTTATTTTGAATCAATTGCACGCAGAGAGGGTATGCACATCATATTTTGTCAGTGCTGTCCTCTGGGAAGAGATTACTGCAGGGTCCAGGAGAAAATCAAGGGTCACAGCTGCTCCACAGAATGGATTTTTCAGGTTATTATCTGTGTTTGCATTCATGCTCGTAGAGATTCAAGGCCTTAAATCCCACAGCAGACACAGAATCAGTACCAGGAGAGAGAGAGGGAGAGAGAGAGCGAGAGAGAGAATGTGTTTTTTTCATCAGGAAGCACTTCAGTCAATTAATGTCTTTGATGTCACATATCATGTTCCTTGTTATGCAAATTGTTCCCTGTTAGAAACACAATGAGGAGTATTTATCTGCCCGGATCTGGATGTCTGCAGTGAATACGTAAAATGAGAAAGATTAAGAAGAAAATAAATAAATAAAAAGGGAAGGAAGTGTGAAAGTGAGAGATTTAGGAGGGGATAAATTTAGGAGAAATAAGACAGCATATTCTCTTGCAAAATGGAAAGCTGTGAAATGCTCCACAATTTACCACTGAAATGATTTCCTCTTCTCCTGGATATGGTCCCGGTTAGTCACTGATACCTTGCACACTGCAGCTCCACAGGGAGAAATTGGCGGAAGCAGATATTTCTATATATATTCTATCTTTTCTCACTTTTTTTTAGAGAGTGTTAGAAATTGAAAATGAAGTCGAGATGTCACAGATCACCAAGTACGGCATGATCGGCTGAATGGGCCTGCACACACTGTGCCTTGTATAACAAGTCTGAGAGTTTGCTCAGACAGCCATTCAAATTTCCTGAGAGCTAAGACGTGGAACTTAAGGCCACACATGCAGTATGGAGACAAAGCTCCTGAACCTGGCAGACGTCTTTTCTTCATAATGACCGGGAACAGTCACACGGCCTTTTTGGAGCAGCACATCAAAGCTTTTAAAAGAGATGCTAATTTTAGGATTAGCTGTTGACAAGTCAGATGTGAGAGCCAGGCAAATGCAATACCAATTGGCAATGAGGAGAGCTGAGTGGGACTAATGAAAGAATAATTCTGGTTCATTACAGTTTGGTTCTTATTTTTGTAGTTTTAGCTTTTTTTTTAGCTTTATCTTTATTAGTAACGAGGAACACAGACAGTCAAACGGTCAGACAGGTTTTCAGGTGGATTCAGGAGGTGACAATAAAGGCTAAAAAGATCAAGTTTTTACCCAAACTACCTGTTTTAGCATGCATTGATCAGTATTTTTATATTAACAATTGGTCAAATAGTGTCTGTAGTTCCCCTCAGCTCAACAGAGCGACTTTCTGCGGATTGTTTAACAGAACTGTTATGAATGATGGATGTCCAATGTTCATATCCTAGTCTGTCCATTTACTGGCTTGATCCTCATGAGCTGATTCTGGAAGCAGACGAGCGCTCGGAGAACAGAGTGACGAGAAGCAGGGTTCAGTTCACAGAGTTCTGAAGTTCAATGAAACGCACACAAGTATATATTATGCTCGAGCCGGTGGATACATGAGAGTAGATACATAACAATAGACGAAGGAACAAGGGGTAACAAGAAGATAGGGTGAGCTTGGGAGTGAAACGGGCACTACAATCAATGAGTACATACATATATGAATTGTGGGAGCCAAGGTCAAGAGAGACCAGGCTCAGTGTGATGAGGATGGAATGCAGAATAATTATTCCCAACAGAAACTTTACTGTTTTGTTCAGTCAGCTGTTTTCAGTTAAAAAGCTCTGATAACATCACTGCAGCCTACAATACCTGCCCAGCACCAACTGGCAGACAGACAAAGTTAGTGACTAGTTGTTGAACATAATGGGTGAGTAATAATAAGGTATAAGGTGATAATACACTCAGTTGCCATTTTATTAGGTATACCTAGCTAAAACTAATGCAGTCTAATACACCCCATTATTTCAACGAGGGTAGGCTAAATAACAGGAACACCTTTCTGTATAATGCAATACAGCACCAAAATGATCCTACAGTTGAATCAACACCTCTCTAAAACAGTTTCAACACTATAATCTTTATGAAGGGCGGATTTATTGCAGGGCTGTTGGATTAGACTGCATTAGTTTTAGCTAGGTGCTTTAAATGACTTCCTCTAATATGTGTCTCGGTGACACAAGAGTCTTTTGAATCATTGCTCCTTCGTGGGCATTTTTTATTGCTTTAAGAGAGGAACGTTTTCAGGCACGGTTGCTCGGTTGACAGGTGTCTCTGCCTGTCAGCCAATCAGCTGTGTTGAGTGGCTTCCACCTGCTTGTCCCGCCACGGCGCTCCTCCCCTTTGTTTAAATCTGTATCCTCTGGCTTCAGTAACTCAGCTGAGGCAAATCCACGCTTCAAACAGAAACTAGAGACCTCCGTCAGTGGGTTTCGCCGTGTGCTTGCAAAGCTGCTAAATACCTGTGATAATGAGAGCTGCAGAGCAGGTGAGATGGATGTGCTGCCACTCATAAATGTTGCAGGGAGGCCTGCCAAGGACAGAGAGGCTTGATCTCTTGGGAATGTTCCTGCTGCCTTGCAGGTACAACACTGACACTGGAAATGAAGAGGTGTCAATTCGACGGGCTCAAATCCACTTCCCACACAGTCTACCCTTCTTTCTCTGAGGCTAATGTACGCGCCGCATTTACACACTGTGTGACATACTGTATAGGTAGGATATAGAGAGAATATAATCTGTTCTGGTTTTTTGATTTGGGGTTTTTCTAATCCACTGAGTTATCACCCACAGCCATCAGCACAGATGTTATATCAGCCAAGTGCTCTGCACACTATAAACAAAATACCCATTTTACAAGAGCAAGCTGTATGTTATGCTAACACATGCCATGAAACATATGGTGCATCAGGCATTCCAGCATCTTCTACTTCACTCTGTGGGGCTCTCTGGCTGCACATTTGACTTTAAATCACCCAGCAGCCCTTTTCCCTATTCCCCTTTTTATTTTCTGACTCTGAACTTTTGGGTTGTGACAAATTGATGAGGTTGCGGCGAAAGGCTTCACAACGCCATAAGTTATGGCGGGCGAAGGCCTTAAAACAATAGGCCATTAGCATACTTTCCCCCCCATCCATCAGCAGGCAGTGCCAGCCCCTGGCAGCCATTCATCACATCCGTGCCACCGAGCAAGCAGGCCCCAGGCCCCCGCTGCACTGCTTATAAAGAGATGTATGAATACAACATGAACACGGTGGGCTAAAATAAAGACGAATATAGCCCGATTCAGCTGTGACCATGAAGATGAATGTGTTAAAAGGAAACAGTGACAACATGACTGATAGTTTTAATACAAGCAGTGAGTAAGCAATCTGTGTCGAGGTTGGCTTAGCGTGTTTATTTTCATGAACTGTGACTATAATACGAGGTGCTGGAAAGCCACTAAAAGCAGCGCCGCGCCTTCCCCAGGGTGTAAAGTCTTCGGAGGCTCTTTCAGGCTGCTTTAAAGCACAGTGTTTGATGCAGATTAAGTTTCTCACACAGCCGTGTGTTTGTGTCAGAGCTCAGTTCAGTTTGGGACTCCGAGCCAGCGGCTGCTGGAGCTCCTGTCCATTAAGCTAGCTCTGGGGAGAGACTGAAAATTAACCTTAATGGACACTTTTCCCTCTGAATACTAACTAGGGGCTCTTAACTAAGTACCGCTGTGTCTCTCCCACTGTGTGTTTGGCTATTCTTATTTGTTTATTTCACCACGGAGGAGTTAATGCGCGAGAGTCACCGAGCTGACAGACAGCCTCCACGAGCCTAGCGACTCCGCCGAGGCCGCTCATTCACAACCCCCGCCCCTCCTCGCCATCCCTCTTTCCTGCTGAGCAGCTCTCCATAAATGCCAATTAGCAAAAATTTAAAACCAATTAGAGCTGCTTTGTGCTCAGTAAATCTGATTATTAAAAGCCATGTACATCTTCTGTGCAATCAGCGCCCGATGCTGTACTACAGACAGACTCCCATGCCAAACCTATCAGTCTGCTATCCAAGCCAGTGACTGCTTCACTACACTCGGTCCCCCTCGCCTTCTAATCTGACTATAATGACATTTGCGTAAGGCAATGAACAGTGTTGTGCCACGCTTTTTCAAGACTCCACCACCCACCACCCACCACACACATCAAAGACGTTTTTATGACTCCTGGGTGTAATATTTCCTTCATTTGCATAATGATGTCCCCTGTTTATTATAAACCTGTGCATCCATCTCACTAAGGCCCATTGAACAAGCAGTGGATTTGTACAAAATTAGAATGCAAATGGAATGTAATACTGTTGCACTACCAGTGATGGGCCAATAAACTATCTGACCCCCCTTTTCCTCAGCACCTAGAAGCAATATGCACTGCAGACACACGCCTACGCAACACTTTAAACAACAAAGATGTCATCCATCAAACTTCTGGAATAAAGTTTGCAGCAGAGGCAGAGGCTGTAAACAGGTGACATTAAAAATGTTGCAATCAGCAAGTTAAACTGTTTTTTGACATTGTTGCTGAGCTGTTGATGTGACCTAAAGTTGAGGGGGAACTTCAGAAATAAAAGTCCTGCCATCTTACATCTGTGGAAGCCTTCCGTAGTTAAATCAATATGAATATCTCATGTGAATGAATAATCCATCTGAGTGTAGCAGCAGTGAAGCCCCTGACCATGCAAGGACATTTTTTTTGTGGGGTAAAGATCATCATCCATCCCCTGAATATTTTGAACAGCAGCAGCGTAATATATTCACACAGTAATTAAGATGCACTCTAGAGACTTATCTTTTTATGCATGGCAGCAACAGTTTTGATAACGCTTTATCAAATGCCACTGCAAAATAAGAACACTTTTGATTATACAAAGAAAATAGCATTCCCTTATGAAATATTAATGCCGGCGTTCTATCTTTGTCCCTTTAGCTGGGTCTGAATATCAACTTTTTGGCACTCGGGCCATGATAGTGTGCGCCACAGGGCCCACTCTCTCCTCCTACGGTATTTAAATTAGATTACTGGCAAGATAAATTCAACTCAGTCCGTTACAAAATGCGCTGTGACAAATGCTGACTCAGGTGGCCACAAGCAAATCAAGACAAAAATCACCGGTGCACTTCAAACACAACGCTCCCTTCTTATTTTATTTTCCTTTCTGTGCCAGCATGCTCTGAATCTGGCTTCTTATGGGAATGAAAAGGCAGCATTTTGATTGGATTGAGATGACCCCGCACCGGCCATTTAACATTCTTACTACCTAAAAGTTTTTTTTCTCACAATGCCAACTTCTTCCTTCCCGGAGGGCTGAACACCTCAGGGAAAGCATTTCATGGTCAGAATATATCAAATTCTGGCACACTCTACCAGGACAATATCCCCGATGCAATAATAGAATATGATTCAAATCTGAGGTGTTGAAGAGAAAATTCCCTCAAGAATTATATTTTAGAGTTCTGCTTGAAATGGCAGCCCATTCATGGGCTGTGAATGTTGAGATTATAACCACAGTGGATGCATTTCACAATAGGCAAGTAAAATATCCCTGCTGAGAAGTCATCTGTTCAAATAAATTTAACGAGGTGTGAAACGTCAATGCAGCTGTAGCAAAGTATTATGAGACTCTTTTTGCCCAGCAAACAAATTAACACCATCGGACAATGGGTTATACAGTATGAGCAGGCTATAAATATATCTACTGCACTATTTTATTAAAACGTTTGGAAAATCTAACAAGGATGAGGTTATCAGTATGCTTCAGCAGGCTCTGTGGAAACTTTCTTTCCCCATGACTTTTTCCATGGCAGAATGGCTCCATCCGACAATTTTTATAACTTTTCGAATTAGACAATCCGACCGTCACGCCCACTTCACGCAGCGACTGGCCAGGTGTGCCAAAGTGTGAAAGTAAGCAGAATTTGAACATCTCTCTCGCGCTTTCCTTTTTGCATCTTTCACTGCAACTTCCCCCTCTATGACGAAAGGTGTACCCCCACCTTCGAGTGTGGCCATTTACATGTGGTCAGATGACATGTTGTACAACCCATTTCTTTCATTTATTTAGTAAAAATACCTAAAATACTTCCCAGCATCAAAAGTGCAAAATTATTGTTTTTCTCGCTTTCATGTCGTTGTAAAACTGATCTCCTTTGGGTTTTAGGAGTGTTGGCTTTAAGCTGCGATAGTGATGGGCATTTGTGGGCAAGATGTGAAGTTCTCTCTCAAGCGCTCTTTTTCATTCTTAACACAACTACTTCCATCACTTTTCATGTGTACAGTCAAGAGCAACAGCATGAATGCCTTCAAGGAGAGACTAGCCAAACTTGTGGGCTGTTATCGCGTTTTGTATGATTAATCGCATGTTGCACCTCCATATGATCCTTGCCCCACCTGAAAGTACGGCCATTCAGAACTGAGGATGGGGTTTAGCTACAATCCTCCAGTTGTGGTTGGGTTGCGCAATCACATCTGAAGCAAATACAGTGCGATGTGGAGCTGTGGAGTGATACGGAGCTGTAGACAACCATTCACCAAAGTCAGGTGACGTTATTAGAGAGCCACAAAGTCTGCAGAGGGAGGAGGTCGAGGTGCTTTGATCAGTCAACAAAACGTAGGTCTTTGACATAGGAGACCATTTTTCATTTCCCGTTACCAACTGATAGTCAGCGTTGGTTTCTTTTAGTCATTGTTCCCTAACCCAGTCATTTTGTGCCTAAACCCAATCAAACCTTAACCATAGCTGTGTAAAATCAGACAACTGGTTTTTGCATATCATACTTTTTCGGTGATGGAAGGCACTGACTAATGACGTTGTCCTGTGGACAGGGACCTCAGATCGGAAAACGCTTACATGTGTCGTTCTGGAGGGCAAATTACAAACAACATATTTTGTCATTTAATTTGGATGACTTGTAATTTTCTTTTGAAATACTGCATAGTTTTACCTCTTCAGGTTTCTAAAAATCATTACCCCCCCCCCC
>NTHP01000145.1:462815-472817 GCA_003416845.1 Oplegnathus fasciatus
AAAAAACAGTCTCAGAAGGGATCATTGAGCTGCTCACAACTCGTTGCAACCTTGACTCCTACATAATACGGAGGGTATTGTAGTACAACACATTGATTCATTTTAAAGGGTCACAAGTAAAAAAGGTTAAGATGCGTTGGATTAGCCCATGAACAGAAACTAAAGAAAAAAAAGTTACCAATTACCAATATCCAAAGAAATTAATAATTAATCAGCAGAACCATTTCTTTCATTTATTTGGTAAAAATATTAAAAAAATATATTGGTTCCAGCTTCTCAGTTGTGACAATTTGCTGCTCTATACACTTTCATGTTATTGCCAAATGACCACTGTTGGGGTTTTGGACTGTTGGTCAGACAAAATAAGCAGTTTGTCAGTTTGGGCTGAGGTGGACATTTGTCACTATTTTTGACATCTTATAAGCTACATGTTAAGCTGAGTATTTAATAATGGCAAATAGCTGCAGTCCTATATAAACCTGTAAGACACTTAAGTTCTCTGCACATTGCCTGCCTATTCACATCATTTTAAACTGTGAAACCAATGAAAAAGCACACCAAGAAACATGTAGTCACAATGCAAGAAATTCCCATTAAATGCTGCAGGGGGCAGTAGTTGGACATGGATACACAGCTGAGCCCGGGCATAAATCTCCAATACACCCCACCTGCAGCAGAGTCAAAGCTTTCTTATTGGAAGGTAAGATGAAATCCCATGATTCAATCACAACACATTAATATCCACCGCAAACTAGTTATTTTGCTCCTTGTTTGCTCCGAGTGTTCTACCTTGTTTCCACGTCACAGACACATAAAGCCATTAGAGTCACCGCCCCTGTATGACAGACACCACTTGAGTTTTAGTCCCAGACATCCGTATAAGAAGATTTTTGTGTGTGATTGATTTACTTAGCTTTTTATAGGATTGTAGAACGGCAGGGAGATAATAGTGAAATAGGGTGAAAACTATGATTAGAATGCTGTTGTCATTCTTCCAGATTGTTACTTAGGATCATTTCTTGTGAATTAAATTACACTCAAAAAGATGTGTCATTGAGCTGGGGGGTCCCACTAGAGACCTCTCAAGGACTGAAAGAACCACGCTGATTTGGTGATTAAATCATTCGTTGCAAAGCACCATGGGAGCTTTCATAGACAGAAGCATAGTTGCTGCAGAGACACATTCAGCAGGAACAAAAAAAAGTGCCATATTGGCTTCATACTCTGCTGTGAGAAAGGCTCACTGACTGAAATAATCTAATTCTTCACACACCAGTATCCACTGGTGACCATCTGCAACTGGTTGAAAATATCACACAAATTGTTGTGTTGGCTCGTAGGAGAGCGTCTCCATTTCTTTTTCCAGTTCATCGCCTTTTGTTTTCATCTGCGCGCTAACATCCAGTGATCGGCTCGTTCAGAATGAATGGTCCGCAGGCTCGGCATGCTGAGCTTGTTAGAGGATTTCTGCAACTTTGTGACCGATCAAACGGCATCTGAATCCTCACGGTCCCTCAGCTGCCTTTGTGCCTTTGCTCTTTCACCACGGCTGCCACGGCTTTTTCTGATGCTCTCTGACTTTTTGTCACCCCTGCTTCCCAGTGGTTATGGTTATCGCTTTAATCTTCCTGCCCCCTTTGTGGTGTGGGGTATAAATAAAGAAAGTTACAGCACACTATAAAAGCAGTATATGTGTTGAGCTGCGTTTCTATTTTCAGGAGTTTGTGAGTATACCTTTGCACCGAGCTGTACAGCAGTGTAGCGCTGCCTCCGCCAGCTAGTCAACACCACCCACTGAGGTGTAACATGAGTGCTTGAGGGAGCTCATCCTATCAGTCATCTCGCAACCACAGCCCTGCCATCCCATCATGAGACTCTCAGCTCTGCTCCATGCTTGGCTCCCCCATCAATGCAAAGTTGCCCATGTAGAAAAGTCTACTGATAGAGGGGACTTGCAGGGTGACTTCTGATTTATTACCCTATCCTATAAGAGCTGTATGAGCTGCTGTCAGAGATTCTTCAAATACAAGCCTCTGTTTCCCCTCATCTCTGTGCTCCCATTCCATCTCATCTCTTTCTGTATATTTGATCACATTTCAGCTTATTCTTTTAATCCTCCCATTCTTCCTCCTCTCTCTTTCCCCTTTTTTTCGTTTCACCACGCGATGCTCCCTCACTGCTGCCTGATTAGGAAATCTGATCCCACCATCCTACACAATGTTGCTCTTAAGCACACATCTCCTCTCCCCAGAAATAAGACTGCACACACACTCTGCATAACCCGACTTTGACAGCGCTGTCTGCAGGATAAGTGCACGCAGGCTGGAATAACTTGCACTTAGCCTTGTAATTATGCAATGGACAGTAATAATTTACTGTTTGAGAGTAGAGGGGGGAATAGGGGTCACTGAGCTGGGTGCTGTCACTGCCCTGAAATGAATGTACAACACTGCACTGTGTGCACAGATACATTCATCCTTCTGTTCTCCTCACCTCTTTCACTGCTTGTATTTCAGACAGCATATATGCGCATTTATGTAGGCCACTACAGCCCCTATGTGTAGAATGTGAATTGTGTTCTCCTTTGGCGTCCCCTTGTGGCAGTCATTGTGGCAGCAATAGAATGCCGCTACTCCCTTGGAGACATAGAGATGAATGGGCAAGCGACCCATAAGACCCCCTCAGACAGGCATATCGTTACATCAATGTGATGGCAATTTAACATCCCATTTATGTCTGAATAAGCGCATGGGTCACTTTTACAGAAAAGTTCCGACGACAATCTTATTAGGTCGAGCCCAAGGCTCAGTTACCAAGTGGACAACTGCCCCGGGGCGCCACACACAGGTTCTCTTGGGTTTGGTAATTTCAGTCATTGTTAATTTGTTAGGAAATCTGCAATAGCTAATTTTGTGACCATGTCTAGTAGAGGAACCCTGTGTCAAAACCTACTGTAGTTTTAAGAGGGTTATTATTTGAACTTGTGATCACATGGAACATATTCCCAATAAAGTTGTGTAAGAACCTTAACCTTAAACCTTAAAGGTGGTCCTTCAGTGCTCCTTCAGACCCCCCCCTAAATTCATGGAGGCACATTGCCAAGGTAACGACGCTAACAACTGGGCTAGCTGACCAAAAGAGATATATGGTGGAATCCAGAGCGTCTGCTGCCCGAGGGTAAGTAAATGTTACACAGGCGAAGACGTGTAACTCCAAGGGAAAGAATGTGAGGTCTGCCGTAGCAAGTAAAATATTTTTATAACAAGATGGCGAGGTAATATCTCCGATGTTATTTACTTTCATTACTATCACGGCGTAGCTCCGTTCCTCGTGGGCAAGGACGTGGAAGAGGGAGAGCAGCCGGCAGAAGCAGAGAACACAAGCTCCAGACAGCTATACTCACAACTGACCAATTGGTTCTGTGAAACATAGCAAAACTAATGTTACCCACCTGTCAAGCAGAAACAGAGCAACCTCCGCCTTCATCTTCATGCCTTTCAGCTTTCAGAGCCCTCTCCACCGTTGAAAAATCTCACCGATGTTGACGGGGCTCTTTCCCCTTTCCCGATCATAGCACTTTTTGTATTTTCTGTTCTTCAGTCTTTCTCCTCTTTGGCTGTTTCTCTGCCATCTGTCCTTCTTGACAATGAGTTCAGCATGTTAGCATGTGTCTGTGCATGTGTCCCTCTCGCTCCCACAACAACTGCTGTGCGCACGAGCACGAGTTGTGTGGCTTGATCCAAGCTGTTTGTTACCCATTTACAGAGCCAGGGCCGTGTACGAACACCGGATCTTTTTTCAGCGCACACACAGACCGGACAGCTAGCAGGCCGTGAGGAGATATTCGCTGAATTTGACAAAAAGTGTATTGGATTAGAATTGCAGACTACACCTTTAAGTCTGTATCATTCCAGCGTAGAAGTGCTGGTTGCACTGGATATAATGGGAACTTGGAAGAGACAGGGTACATGCACATGCACAGAGGGGGATAGATAGGGTGTCAGTAAGGGTCCAAGAGCAAATTGTTCTAAACCAAGTAACTTTTCTGTGAAACTTCCTACAAGTTGTGGCAGTCCTCCCAAGAAAAACCAGAGCATCACTTCAGCGAGTGCCCTAGAAAGTCATATGTTTACATTCAAGTGACAAAGTCCTCACAACTGTAGGAATTATGACTCTTGTCTGTTAGGAGAAAATGAGGAAGATGTCTGATGTTATTATTGAGTGACAAAGTTTGCTTAGGAAGGTCCAGAGGTCGGGGTGAAAGGATGGGTCAACAAAACATCGGACTTTAATACAGGAGGCTGCTGTTCATTTCCTATCGACAAACCCTAACCGTAACCAAGTGGTTATTATTGTAACCATGATGACGAAGGTACCCTGACCTTAACAAAGTAGTTATTTCAACCCAAACCATGATCTTTCCAAGAACCAAGCTATTTGTTTAAACCTAACCAAACCTTTACTACGGCGGAAAATGCTTGTGTCCATCTGGAGGGCACGGACCAGCAATGTATTTTGTTGTTTAATTTGGGTAACTTGTTGCACAAATCTGAATTGAATGCTATCAGAATAATTATACAGGCTACAGGCAACAGAGAGAGAGTGAATGTACGTCTTGTTCCGCCTCATTAGGAGGATTGTGTTAAGTTTATCACTGAATTATCATGTCTTATGCACAAAGAAAATAAAATCAATAATGCTAAATAAACCAGCAAACACTGTGAGCGAGCCAAATTGAAGCTGTTCCTTATGTCAGATTATTATACTTTACCCTTGCAGTGCAAACAAACCCCACACTAACCATGAGATCAGTGCTCCCTCGCTATATTGTCGATTGTCATTCATGTCCAACTGCACTGATGAAATTATGAATATCCAGCAAAACACTTTACAAACAGTCCCAACTTAACGTCTTGCCATTCTATATGTATGCACTGCAGGATATGAAAAATAGGCAGCATAATTTGCTATATAATAAATGATAAAATTGATGAGAACATTTATCGGGGGTTCACTGTGAGAAGCAAGCTCACAAACCATCACTTTAAGAGAAAGATGAGGCCAGCAATATTATGTATTCCATGTCTAAAAACAGCTAGAGAGTGCAGTTTTCACCGGGATAGTCTACTTGACAAATAAAAAACTTATATCGTACCTTCAGAATCATCTGAAAGAGGCTTTAACTGCATACAAACTCCACACAAAATAGTTTTACTGAAGCTGCTTATGACCAAAGATGGTGATTCAGTGCAGAAAATTTAAAAACAACATGGAAAACATGCAACAATTTCCCCAAAACTTCATTTGTTGTCATTAAAACCCAGGATGCCACTGCTTCTACTAGTACTAATAATAAACATATTAATGTTTATTCATGTGGAATCTTATTAAAATGTATCACTGCAATCAGTTCTAGTCAAGTGTTTTCAGTGGTTTCAGCAACAACCGCTATGGTGATTACAATAAATGTCTAATCAAACAAATGGCATCAGATCAAGGGACTGAACATACGGTATTGAGAGAATGAACAGGCGATATGATTTTCATGAAAAAATAGGCTCATGCTCTCAAAAAACTTGAGCCAAAATCAGCTCATTTCATTATTTTTCGGTAGAAATGTTTCTTATATTTTATCAGATTGTTCTTAAAAGTCCAATATTTGTAATAATTCAGTTTTATTTAGCAAACCAGTATGTTCAAGTGGGTAGCTGTTATGTATTCCTCTCAACACAACTTGTTTTTCTCACATTATCATCAACAGAGTCCTGAAAACATTCAAAGGCAAATTCAGTCTTTGAAGAGCAGCTTCTCAGTTTATGTAACCTACTTGGTGAATAAAAGCGGATTTTTATTCTGATTCCGAGGCAGCAGCAGCAGCAGCAGGCACCTGTGCCGGTGATCAGGCAGTGCTAATATGCACCAGACAGCGACCAGTGGGCCGAGAGGAGCGGATTAACTTCACTTTGGAGAGGAGGAGTAACTGTCATTTAAGGATTTGCACAGGGATATCTATATTTCCTCTGCTAAGCTCCCGGTGAAGTGTCAAAGGGAGAGTAGTCTACCTTCCCGGACGACTTTGGGCTGTGTTCGTGGCAAAGCAGAGCACATCCCCTCTGCCAAAAACGCTGGAAGTCAAACTGAAATCAGTCATTCTGCCCGCGCGGCTACCAAGGACAGATCTGCTGTTTTGACTAGTCCACACTCTCCCCGCAGCTCTCATCCAGCAGCTCGGTGGCAATCGATCACATATGGATTGACTGCGTTTGATTGACACCCTCAATTAATTTATATTTTCAGTCCGAGTTCGAGCTCCTCTTTGGGTTTCAATGTGGACATAAGGTGCTAAAACAAAACATTCAGTGCAATGAGGCGCTGTTTATGGCTTTCCTTGACAGTTTCCTGTGGTCATAAAGCGCTGCTTCCAAATTGAAAAGCAGAAAATGATGTTGTTAAGACCACCGAGCACCGCAAGGCCTATTCTGAATTGACAATTACTTAATGTTTCCTTTGAGGCAAGCAGATGACTTCACAGAATGACAGAGTTGCGGTGTATAACTTAAGAGTGTCAGCTTTCGATTTATGCTTCACTAAAGCTAATGGAGGCTTGTGTGTGTTTGTTGTGGTGAGGGTTGGAGGTGGGGAGGCTGTATTAATACGACATACAGCCATGCAATAACTCCAACAAACCCTGTAAACCTTCCTTACAGATAGAGTCCCTCCCCCTGTCAGAAAACCATTTTCTCCGGGGCTCAACACATCATTTCCTGGTTCCTCTCTGCGGGCAAACATGTATGTATAAAATGGGTCTAATTACAGTCATCAGCGTCATCATCATTTGTAGTTCATTAACAGGGCACTAATGCCTCAGAATGTCTGTCACACACATCTGTGATAGCAGCTAGTTTTCGTGGCCCGGTACACTCCATCAGGTCTGCTGGCTGCGCTGCCTGCCGCTCGTTGAATGCCATAATGAGCTAATCAGAGAGCAAATGCCAACTGACCAGAAAATGGAGTGCGAACAATGGACTCCCTTCCTCTCCCGAGCGTCTCTCTCAGCGCCTCAGCCAGAGTGACCTTCATGACTCGCGCATGGAGGCCACCAACAGGTTGGTGTGTCGCTTCTATCGTAGGCTCGGCTCTGCTCATGCATGCAGGCTAAAGGTCGATGTTGAATCAGAGTGCAGCAGCAGGTTTTTCACGTTCCCGTCTTGCCGTGCCGGAGGTCACGGAGCGTGCGGCAGCTGCCAGCGTGCTCAGATGAGCTTGAGAATCCCCCGGTGGTCTTTGTAATCAGTCTCAGCTGCCCTCCAGAGCCTCTCCACGTTTTGAGTACTCTTCGCTGCTTTTCTCACCACCTCATCAAAGGTGTCAAGGGTCCAGACTGTCCATATCCTCCTCATTTTTTCTGATGAAATCATCCATGGAGGTGTATAGGTGGCAGAGCCAGGGCAAAGGTTTTTACTCATTTCCTGCTTGATTCTCGGAGGTCACGGCATTGAGGATCGCCAAAGTTTACCAGAAAACCAGCAAGCCACATCATTAAGCCTGTTAAGAAGCCTCGCACCTCTAAATGACCTGTATTTTCACACAGCCTTTTGGCCTCACAGAGTTTATGGGGTTTGTGTTCAAGTCATAGATCAGTAGATTAATACTGTAGAAAACAGCTTTTCTCCACAGCAAGGAGTTGATCCCTGGGGAGACTTTGCCTGATCCTCGTCTGTGCCATTGCCAGCAAATGAAAGCCCCTTAGAGCCAATGGAGCTGTGCGACTGTCAAAACTCTCCCCTGTGCAACACATGATCTTCTCCAGCCGTTGCTCTGCCATATGTTAAAGCAAAATGGAGGCAACACACTGCTGAGTTTGGCATGATTTGAGCTCTGGGGAAGGGGAGGCAGCGGAGACGGCGTCCTGTTGTCACCAACATATGGCTCCCGTGGCTTTGTTTGATGGCTTCCATTGTTGTGGAGTTTCGCTGTACTCTAGACACCGATGGATGCGGCGGCACTGGTTTGTTTTGAGGCCCAGCAGCTTCTTTAGTGAAAGTGAAACTGATTAAAAAGACCTAATGATCCCTTCCAACGTAATCCCTTTATCTCCACTGTGCTTGAAGTAAGTCTCATGTGATCGCTATTGAGATGTGTGTGGTTTTAGACTTCAAACAGACACTATGAATCAAAGGATTAGTAAATAACTACTGCCAGATAACGCGCCATTTTGTGTGAGGCAGAAATAGGACATCCAACGCTGTGACAGCGTGTACAGACACACACTTGTTTCAGCTAAAACCGCCTCTGCTTTCCTGACAACATGAGGATGATTGTTAGCATGCTAGCGCTCTCCTCTCTTTGTATTCCTGTGCGTGCCCCATTTTGCAGAGGAGTGTTGCTGGCTAATGCAATCCTGGATGGCCACTCCTATTAATCACTTCCTCCCGAGGAAGAGGGTTCATTAGGAAGCGATTCTCTTAATGGAGACTGGGATGGCCTATAGTTTAAGTGGTGCAGAGTCAGGGCAGAGGAGCTAAATCCGTCTGCCCGGTGTCAGGTCTGAACAGGAGCGGAGGGGCCGCTCTCTCGGGTCCTGCTAAATGACGTTATCTGCGGGTGCAGGGACCACTCACATAAATAAGCCCGGAGGTGGTCCACTCTGCAAAAAGCACTCCAGCTCTGCAGGTAAAACGAAGGCCCTCTGCTGCCACACTCTGCTGAGCTGCGAGGATTAGATCAGTTACAGGAAGGAAAAATATTCAACACAAGAAATATGACAAATTAATCTCATCGGGTAATGCGGGTGTCTCGTTGACAAATGTCGACTGAATACCTGAGTGGGGCAAGTAATTATACCCAAATGAACTTGTCAGAGCTTGTAGGGAGACTATCACTTGAGTTAGTATCAGCTTTACACGACTCGTCTGCGCTAAGATGACGGCTCCCGGCCCGGAGACAAACGAGTTCCTAGAGTGCTCGTACGCTGACAAAATGATAATATGTTGCCTCGGCTGTGCATGGCTTTCTGTTGTGCCACTTGGTCCTGACACTACTTCAAATAACATGCAGTGAATTTTATGTGGAGGTGAGAGAGAAACATTCTGCTGCTTAGTGGTGATGGAAAGTTGAGTGCAGTTTCTGCTTTGATCCATCTCATTTCAAAGCGAGCGGTGGTAATCAGAGTTGTTGTACCTCTGCCTGTTTTTCCTCACAGCTGCCAAATAATGCTTGATTATCTTCCTGAGCACTTAATTCTCAGGAAGGGTTACAGTTCATGTGTTCGCTGTAACATCGGGCCTGTATCGACCTTTGATCAGACATAATGGTCCATGGATATGACACTGTTTGTTTGATTACATATTGATGAATGTAAGTTTCAAACTGTGATATGTGCGGTAGAGTTGAAGGGGGGCGTGGAGGGAGAGACGTGGTACAAAGATGAGGTGCATGCCAATGTTCTAAAAACAACAGGAAGTTAGTTATTGTAGTTTGGCCTGCGCATCAGCATGGCCAGAAGCTGCAGCAGCAGCAGCGGCTGTGACACACACCTCATGGAGGTGATTGAGGTACTGTAAAAGCCTTAGCACCCGACAGCTGTAATTTACATCAAAAATCATAGTCCTTCTCAGAGTTATAACTCAGTCAAATCTCAATAGACGGACATTATATACATATTTTTAGATCCAGTACTTTATTAATACCAAAGGGAAATTGCAGTTCTCACCATATATGATATTTTTTTCTTCAGTATCAAAGCAATCCAGTGATAGTTGTTTGTACATCCATGGGTACATTGCTTACAGGTACTGCTAATAGCTAATCCAGCATACTTTTAATGGTTCAGATTTTCCAAAAAGTAAACAAATATAGGCTCAAAATACAAGACTCAAGTTGTAGCTCACAGCCAACCAACTGACTCCATGGCAAAATGTGTGAATTAATTATGGGAACTGTAGATCCAAAACTTAGATCATGATTATCCCCTAAATTGAAGTAAGACATTACAAGCTGTTG
>NTHP01000145.1:473950-495932 GCA_003416845.1 Oplegnathus fasciatus
GGGGGGCAAACCAGTCTAACACTAAGCATTTATTAATTTCAATGGAGCCAGTCTGTTGGTGAACGGACAAAAAGACGCAGGATCATCAGGCAAAAAAATTGCACCTGGCTCAACTTTTGCATCGGGCAAGATGCTGCATTGGCCAATCAAATTACACTGTAACATGAGCGGTGTATTTCTACTGAAAGATAAAATAGTTGCTGCCGTGATAACCGTCAAGAGTTGTAAAATCCTTACTGTGAGTTTTACAAACTGCTTTGCAGTGTCTTGGCATCCGATACGCCTTTAAATGTATTAATCTGTGATTCCAACTGGACTTCCTGTATCATATTTCATTGTCTATCCTGTACCGTAAACAACACCCCCCCACCAACACAACCCCCTTCCTTATTTTAACGCACACACAACCTTCAATTAATCTGACCGACTTGACAAAGAGAAAGAGAGAGAAAGCGTACCGGCAAAAGGAGAGAAACTAAAACTCACCTCAACTTTACTTAGTATTTGTGTAAATGAATTCTGTGCCATTGATTCATCAGTGAAGTATACAGTCTCTGACAACTAAATGATTGTGTTTTGTGTTGTAATAAATGACTCTCCAAAATCACGAGTAGATTTGTTTACTATATGACTTACAGTGGATGCTCCTTGATGTGAAACAGCTTTGGTGCGCTATACTGCTACTGCTGTGTTAGCTTGCTGCTTTGAACAAAAGTGTAGTGTCATGTGGCACCTGAAAGTATATTATTCTTTGAATACACATATCACACAAGCCCTACTCCCTTTAGCCTCTGAAATCTCAATTCTGTATCTCTCTTTGTGGAAGAATTTCTAGGGTTGGCACAATTACACAAACATTACACAATATAATGTAATCCGGTACAATGGCCCTAAAATCAAAGCTTGATGATGATAATAAATATTTGTGAAGCTTGTAAATGTTTGTTCACACTGTGAGTGAAGCATCTCATTTTTCATCTGTACTGTACTGGACTGCATTACCTTGTACATTCTTGCTAATTTGTCAACTGGATAAACTAACAGGAGCTGTTCAGCTGTGAGAAACACCTTCATCGCTTTCATCCCTCTGTGTGTTATGTGCTGTTTACCTTGTGCTCAGGTGTGCGATTAGACTGGATGGCAAAGCCTATTCAGCTCAAATCTCTTCCCAGTCAATACCAGCAAATATTAATGATGTTTTCCTCATAGGTGTTCACAGGGAGTTCAGGGGCTTGCGAGAGAATAAACAACAAGCGGTGGAACAAAAGCTCACTCAGACTGCACAGCACAGGAGAGCTTCCTCAGTACTTCCAAAATGCTGAAGGCGGGCTTTCGGTGTGTCCTCTACTCTGTCCATAACCTCATCAAGCTGAATAATTGTTGTAGTGCGAAGAGAAGATTACCTGGAGGTGAAAAATGTCCTTTCTCTTCCTGCGCTCTCCTTTCAGTCTTTCAGCTCTTTTCTGAAAAAGACCATGTACTATGCCATCTAATGAGACAAGACTGAAACACAAACTCTCCTTTTTGATTGCCTCACACCCCAGGGATCTCCTTCTTTTGATATCAGAGGTCATTACTACAAGTAGAAAAATAACTTTATTTACTGCGGGCAAATAAAAGTGGTTTCATCCTAAGAGGCTGATTCCACTTCACAATAGCTGATTTTCTTTACATATTTTACCTTCGTTTTATAGGAACGCGACAAGCAGCACAGTCATGATGATTGATGGTTCTGAAGTAACTGATTTTATTAAATGTGATGAACTTCTCATAAGACTTTTCCTGTCAAACCACGGTGATTTATTTCTGCAGTTTTTTAGGAACGGCTGAAAGGCTTAATTCTGAGGGCTAAAAAGAATAATAAATTTAAAAAAAGATCTTGGCCTTGCAATTCTCCCATTTAGCTTATTGATTCCTAGCTAATGATCTAAACTGACTATTAGATTATGAGATATCTTGCATGCATAGTGCTTTTTTTTGGCCTGGGGGTGGGTCTATAGAGGAGTGTCCAAAGTGGAATGAGTTTTGTCTGAGAGAAAATGTTTGGCCTGACGGTGGCTCAGGTTGGACTGGTGAAATTTAGAAATTCAAGATGAAACACTCATTCAGGTTACCAAGGATGAGGAATGGAGATTAACTTGAATCAACTTCTGGTCAACTTGATTTTTTTTTACTTGACTTGAACTTTTTGATCAGAATTTCACTGATTGAATCTGAGCAACTTGAAAGTAGCTTTTTGGAACTGAATTTGTAAAATCTGAAAGAAACTTAAAAAGGTAATTCAAAACCACATCGGTCCAGATAAATGGTTTTCAAAGTGAAATATTTCAGTGTTATAAATTCAGTGATATTTACATTTCACAAGGCTCTCAGTTAGATTCGCATAATTTCAGATTGAAATTTACTTCTTTGAGGCACAGGTAATACAGTACCAGTTTTTGGTGGCACCTGGAAGTTTATGTTTGCTATTTAACTGTTATTGTAATTCTGTTTCCTTGTAGTGTAATTTTTGCTATTGTTATTAGTGTCTACTCTGTACATATGACATCTTTTGCATGTCTGTCCGCCCTGGAAAGGGGTTCCCTCTCCTTTTGCACCTCCTGAGGAAGAGTTTTTCCTTATCCAAAACAATGGTCTAAGGACAGACAGTGTTGAATGCTGCACAGATAGTAAAGCCTTTTTAGGCAAATTTGCGATTTCGAGCTACATATATTGACTTGCTCCTTACATGAATGAAGCAACATTTCCGTCAGGCCAATTGTTTTCAAGATCCATTGTAATGGACTGAAGTGTTGACATTTAATGATATTGTGAGTAAATGAAAGCCCACAGGGTTCATTTATTTTACCTGATATTGAAAGGCAAGCTGGCCGGTAGTTGCTCAAGACCAGGACAGACATATTGGACATGTGAACAGATCACTAGATGAGGTTATAAAATGCAATTTCATGCATCCAGTCTTCATGTATTGTTTATTTTTTGTAGTTTAAATAAATGTCGATGTAGACCTGTTTGCTGCTGTTGCTTGTGTGTGTGTGTGTATGTGTGTGTGCTGTAAGACAATAAAGATAAGTTTGAACAGCAATCATCCTGACACCAGGGGGGTTTACCTGTTTATCTGTGACAACCTGCCCTTTCCCACATACAGCTGGCAGAAAAATCGCCAGCCTAGCTTTTGTTGTCATGGAAACCCTTAACATGTTTTTGGTTGCCCTTGACGCTCCTTGCCTCAGTCCACAACAAAGCAAACTCAGAAGAAGTTGGAAATCAATATGAGCAGCAGGCAGCAGGCATAGCCGCGCTGCGTTGGGTGGCCGTGGCTGGGGTTGAAATTCACCCGCGGTATCCATGTGGCTGTTTGAAAATGCATGAAATAATGGGAATTAAGGGCGCGCCAATCTGTCCGGCTTAGCAGAGTGCCTGAAAGAGATGGGACAGAAAAGAGGGAGGGAGAGAGAGAAAAAAGTGACACGTTGACAATTTTCAAATGCAGCTCTCTCCAGTCAATCAGCCCAGGGACAAACTTTGATGGGACTTTACTCCGGGATAACATGCCGGCCAATTTGGATGTCGCTCAAAAAGAAGATTCAGCCGCTCCTTGTTTCGCTGGCACTAACACCTTTAAAGAGCTGCTCTAATGCATCCATCTCTCTCTCTTTCACTATCTCTAACCTTGACATGAGAGGGCTCCCCATCTCCCCACAAAGCACCTGATTGAATCCCAATGTGAAAGAGTTAGCTAAAGCACAGACTTTGTATCCTGCCCGTGGACTCTTGATTGGATCTCCGGAGGCTCTCGCTATTTCTCATCACAAGGGCTCAATCGCCATTCTCTGATTGGTGGTCTTAACCCTTGTGACCCCGTGGAGATGGACTGTACCGACGCAGAGTGTGGGTGGCCTCTCGCTGCCCTATCTTTTCTCTCTCTTGCGTGAGAAAAAAAAACGCCCTTCCACAAAGAAGCTTCAAAGAGCTGCGCAGGAGACTTTAAAGAGGCGTGCTCGGAGCTCTCAGGTAGCTTTGTAAAACATTTGTTCCATTCAAACACCCACTTTCTCCGACGACAGCTCGCTGGGGGGGAGCACCGGGGGATTTTTGGCATTTTGATCATCTGCCAGTGGATTGTTGATTGTTGATGCTCCGGGAGCTTTGTGAGAATGCATCTATACAGGCCAGAATATGAAGGGTGCTCCTGCGGCTCTTCTGCCATCAGAAGTAGCAAACACAAAAAGAATAAAGAGTGTTGCTCTTCAATAGATCAATCAGCCACAATTAAGCACAGCATCTGACAAAAACAAGCAGAGGAACGAGAAGGAGAAAGATTCATTTCTACTGAGATCTGCCTGATGACAAAAACCTGCAGCATGAAAATCAGAAAGGGCAAACTCTGTCTTTATTTTTTATGGATCATATGTACTACAGAGTACAGTAAGGGAGGCGGGTATAAGCAACTCACAGCAGGGCTGAAAAATGCTGCCTGTGTGGTTTCACAGAGGAAGAGAGACATAAAAACAGAGATTTGCAGAGAGAGATAAACAACTTTGTGAAGTGAGGAGATGAAAACAGCCCTCAGGTGGTGTTTGACCAGGTGCAGTGGTACACTGTGCTCAGGAAAGCTGCTGTGTTTACTTCTCCGTGGAAGCGTTTGAGCCTTCGCCTCCACATACTGGATCCCTGTTAAAGTGGATGCCTGCTCAGGTCAAGCTCGGAGCTAAGGAAACAAACACACACACTTCATTACTGAAGAAGTGAGTGAGAAATACCTGTTACCACCAGCGATTTTATAATTCATGCATACATGGAACTGAACTGCAATTTTCTGCAGCATATGTCAACATGGGCTGATTGTTTGTATTGACCTATTGATCTTACATCAATAGGGCCGCCAATAATGATCATTTTCATTTTTGATTAATCTGCAGATTATTTTCTCCATTAATTGTTTGGTTCATAAAATGTTATTAAACAGTGAAAAATGTCCAGTCAGTCCAAAACCTAAACATATTCAGTTAACAAAAATTTACAAAAACCCCAGCAAATATTCATATTTGAGAAATAAGACATATTAGCTTAAAAAACCCTTATATTTAACTTAAACAATTAACTGATTCAATCAAAACTGTTGCTGATTTATTTCTTGTCAATCTTGTATAAGCTCTGATTATAATTTTTAATTTGGTTCTACATTAGATTTTTGAATTGCGTTAAACACGAATGATTTATAAATCAGTTATAAGTCATTAATAAGAACAACTTTGGATTGGCAGGTTGTGAAAAATCTCTTTGGTGAGTGTTTATCCTCCTCCAGTCGGTTAGCTAGGTCTTTGGTTCACCAGGAAGACCCCTCTGATGTAGCATTGGACCACTTATCTTCAGGTATGAGCTGATGAGCATCTGTTTATTAGCAATTTATTAAAATCCATTACTGCAGACTTGAAGGCTTATTAGAACGTGAGAAAGCGTTGTTAATAGCTTAAAACTGATCTATAAGCCATTTATTTCTTAACACTCAATAAAGACAGTAGTTACAAGTTATTCGCCATTTATAAGAATTATTAGAAAGTGGTACTGAAAGGAGCGACATAATCTATGTGCCCTGAACGCACGTGATGTTTGAAGCCTTGATCACTGACATACGTCTACAGTCCAACACACATAGCTAGTTCAAGTTGCAGGGCACACTTTTATACAAATGCAGTTCGAAGTGCTACATATACAGTAATTACACTGTACAGCAGAATTACACACTGCAGCAGCCAGGGCCGTACGCAGGGTTTTAGAAATACCGAGGTCCAAAAACTGAGCTTGCTAGTGGGGTTAGGGGACATTTTGATTCCCCTGATCTAAATATGTGCATTTTAAGATGTTTGGAGAGCAAAAATGGGATAACAGCAGCTTTAAAACCATGTCAGTGGACAGTAGCATGAGAATCAGGTTAAATGTTGCAATGAACGATCTGCACTACAATCTGGAAATACAGAAGAGGCTAAAATGATCACGAAACATATGAAAATGAATGTTGACAATGTTTAATTAAAGTGTTCCAGTAAAGGGAAGTTCACACCGCAGACACCATCTACTCTTTGTTCTCTGTCACCCTCTGTATTCACTGCCTGTCCCTTTATCCGGGACTCCTCACTCGCCTCTCCTGCCAAAGTGTATTAAAAATAATTTAGTGAAATGATACACACCTTCTTTATTTCATCTTTGTGTTTGAGTTTGCATCATTTTAGATTTGAATCATAGAAATGTGTCTCAAATAGCAAAATGTGTTATACAATAATAAATAATCATATGATAACACTATATTATCACACTATAATTATTCTCTGTGTTTGTGTTGTTAAATTGAGCCTATAGGTTCCACTGTAATTACAGAACATATACTTTATATCTCTGTGGAAAGGACATTGTTTGAATTGGATCAGGTCAGTTTTTGCTTATGTTGAACAGCACAGGGACAAAATGCTGATCCTATCCTGGGCACAGTGGACAGTACCTGCTCTTCTTCTCTCATCTCCATCACCTTCTCTCTTTCTTTTTCTCTCAGTCTCCTCATCTTGTCCTGTATCTCTTTCCTTCCCAAAGCTGACCTTTGATTGATGGAGTCTTTTCATTTTCGTCTGCCTCAGTGAAGAAAGTAAACACAGGGTCAATTGATATTTATATGGAAATGTTACCGGCCTCCACTAAGATAATCTTATATACAGGAGTACCTCAGTTTAACATGACTTTCAACCCTTTACACAAACTGAATTGACAGAAAAGCATTCCAACTTTTGTTGAAAGTTTATCTGTCTACCACTGGATGGATGGAATTAACATTAGCTGGCTAGCTAGTTTACTATCATGTCTGGGGATGAATGGCATTGAACTACAAACAGTCCACTAGTAAAATTCTCTAGTTACCTGTACAGTATCACGCTTCGCATGGATTCAGCTGCCTGTCCGGTTTCCTCAAGTTGTTGACATAATCAAAGAACCACTGCGTTGAGTAAAGATTTTGTAGTAACAACAAGATCATCAACTTCACCACCCACCCACACACTGTGTGACAGTGATCAGATGAGCAAGTCGGTTATCTTGGCGTTGTACAATATCTTTGCTGCACCAAAGTAAAGTTATTTTTAGGCGATTATTTCACGACTTTTATTATATACACCTCGAAAAAATATCGAGGTCTGGACCTCGGTGACTTCAATGGTGGCTACGGCCATGACAGCAGCTCAATACACACCTTAAAGTTATAGGTAACCTGTATAAAAATAACTTTTAGTCATATTTGCTAAAACTGTCACTAAGTCCTGACGGTAGTACATGAGACAGATAATCTGTGAAGTAAAAAATCAAGCAATATCAATCAAAACAACCAATCAGAGCCAGGAGGAGTATCTCACGGAGTGTCAATCATTGCTCATGCACAGGCTGCGGGCAGCTTCCCTCCTCCGCACATGTGCTAACTCCGTCAAGCGCCGTATCTTCAGTGAGCGGACACAATGGCGGACGAACAACCACCGAACAGCCAAGCAATGAGAAAACTGCCCATCCCTCCTTTGTCAACAACAGCTTACACGACAAAGACAAGTAAACAGAAGAAGACCAATGAAGAAAAGCAGCTAAAAAGAAAGAATTAGACCGAGCGATGCTGCGGGGAGGGGCTTTGGAGGTGAGCTGGAGCGCAGAGGAGAGAGAGGGGGAGGGACCTGGAAGTTGTACTCATTCAAATTTTCAAGCTAAATCCACTCTCTTCTCAGCCCTACAGACTGCACTACTGACTTCAAGCAGCATTATGTATGCCAGTTGCATTATGTCAAACTTATTGCCAGTCAAAACAATGACATTAGATCATTCTGAAAGCCCCAGATTATGTTCCATGACAGTGTTTTAGAGCATTCAGTGCCACATTATGTCCATGCAATGATAAGGTTAGGGACTTTAACATCAATAACATTAACATGTAATCCAGCTTGGATGCAACATTGTTTCGTATGGATATGGCAAACCCACAAAGTCTGTCCTGCTGTCCTGAGGTACTGATGTAAGCAAATGTTTTGAATTAAACTTTAGTTTTCCTCATTTTCTCAGACTTGACTCGAGCAACACTGAGTCACACTCTCATTGGCCGATATTTGTTACAGGATGCCCTTAACTCAGGAAACACTGATCTTATTTTATTTTTTATTTTTTTTGTCATTTTCACCTTTACAGGGATGGAAAGAGTATAGAATATTGTACTCAAGTAAAAGTACTGTTACTTTGAAGACATTTTACATAAGTTAAAATCACTTATGTAAAAATGTACTTAGGTAAAAGCAAAATAGATCAGTTAAAATGGACTCTTAAAAAGTGTTACTGCGTTACATTTCTAAAACGAGGAGTATAGGCTATATGATGATAATGTTATATAATGATTGAAGAACACCTTCAGGCTACAAAGTAAGTGTATTAACATGTCAACACACCATCCCCGCAGCCTGTGTATACAACTGATTATCAATTATAGATACACAACCGCCTTCCTCAGTGGTGCTGACAGGAGTAACATAATCTATGAGCCTTACTACAATTAACCATAAAAGAGGACAAAAGTCAAACAAAATGATCAGCAACAAGCATTATTAGGTTACATAAATTAAATAACCTGCCACCAGACAGCAGAATGAAGCATCACCGAGGCAGCCAACGCAGAGATGTATCGACAATATCAACTTCACACAGGCTGCAGCCTACACACACACACATTAAAGCCAAAAGAGAGCTTACACACAGCGTAGTGCACACACACACACACACACACACACACACACACACAAGGCTACACTGCTACACAGTAGTTGTTGACGTTCTCATCTGGAGAGACAACCATCAGTGAGTTTGTCGTTGTGCGCACGGGTCTGAAGGGCTTTGTGTGAGTCCTCCTCAATCTGCTCTGGGTTCAACTTTTCTGTTCATTTAGTCTCCATGTATAATGTAACCAGTCCACTCAGCCTGTCTGGTCCCAGTGCGCTCCTCAAACACTTCTTGGGCTGAATGAGGCTCTGCAGCTACAGCCATGACGGGGATTAACAGTAAGATGCAGCAGAAAGGCCTCACAAACCTCTCTGAGGACAGAAATTCCTGAGTTAATGTAGGAGTCACTGCTGCAGGATCCACCATGAGCATTTTTTGCCAGACCCAGCATGCACCTGTTGGTCCCGCAACATTGTGGGTGTGTTTGATTTTGGTCACTTAATGTGCTGGCCAGGGGGTGCATTCAATCAGTGAGTAATTAAGGTAGATGCAACCTTCTATTCTCCTATGCCGAGGTAATGCTAATCTGAACCACTGCCCGGGGATGGTGCAGTTATGTGGTATGCTCCATAAACTTACAACTCATTCGCCAGGACACCCCCAGGAAACACTTTCCCAAGAACAAACACAAAAAAGAACAATTGGATAGGTTTTTTTGAAATATGACCTTTTATGTCACACATAATAGGATCCTTGTGACAGCTCTACAGGTACAGGCACAGCTATAGTAGACAAAAACTATTTGACATCATCTCAGTTACCTTTAAGTACACCAAACCCACTCCCCACAGAGCAGCGTGCCCACACTGACGCCACAGCACATATATTGACTGTGACAATGTGACTTTCTAACAAAAAAAGACACGTCGAATCAATTGTCTTATCGGCTGCTGTTTTGCTATCACTGAATCTCCATGAAAACCTTTCTCCTCCTCTCTGAATGAAAAATGACGCCGGAGTTGCTGGTGAGCACAACGAGGAGATCACACAGTGAAATACAGATGAGTCAAACCTTGGCTGACTAGTTAACAGGAGGTAGTGTCAGCTCACCGACTTGTATTTCCACTGTACCTGTGAACAAGCATGTACCACCAGTACTGAAAATACTATTATTGAACACGAATAGAGCAACTAAGGGACTGCATGAAAATGATTAGGGGAGGGTGCTGCCTAAAAGGGGGAGGATTACTATGTCTTTTCTTTTTGTTGAAGGGAGGGTAGTCTAAAATTTGCTGTCGTGTTCATTTGCGTCTTGTCAGGAAACACTGCCCTTCTGTTTGAACTGATGTGACTCTGTGTGGAGATTCAGGGCAAACTAGATGACGTCAGCCAATCTTTTTACACCTCTGTCACTGGGAGGAGGAAATGAAGGAGTCATCTGACAGAAAATTGTAGTGAAGAGACCATACATCACACTTCTGAATGAGGGAGAGGGGGGTGAAGTGTGTAATAACGGTCATTAATTGCTGAGTCATTGTAGCTGCAGATATATTATGATGATATGCTATCATTATGTGTAAGTATAAATCTCATTTATGGCGATTTTTAATTATATTTCTTGTTTTTTTTTTTTCAGCCGCTAGAGCTAATTTCCTCACACGAAGGTTTCATCTTATTTTGAAATGACCGCACAGTTATCTCATCCCACAATATGTACACATGAAAGCAGGTGTCAGAAGTGCTGGACGGAGATGTGAGGAGAGTAATGCCTGGATGGAGCGCTCGGCTTGTCCGCGCGAGCCATTGATCACTTGAACGTGATTTTCAAGGCAAATCTCTCCCCGGGGATGATTAAATACAATTGCCTTTCCTTCCTCCAAATCTCAAGTATGTGTAGCTAAACACGCCACCAGGCAATGAAAGCTGGCAGTATGAATGATGGTCATTACTCTCACTACCGAAGCTGCAAATGCCTCATTCCAGGAAGGAGCCGTATGGTGAGCATCCTTAATGAGTCTTCAGGAGCAGGAATTCATATATTTACTCTTGGTGTGATTAAATTGCAGTGCTGGTGAGGCATACAGACAGAGTGGTTGTTTACCTAACAATGCATTATCCCTATATGTACAATCAATCTATCCAATTCTGTAACACAGACAGGACACCTTTTTTTTTGGGTTTTGGAAATGCAAAACACCTTTCCAACATCAGGACTGGATGTTCTAAAACACCCGAGAGGAGGCAGAGGGATTAAACATGAATGTGTTTTGCATTTTGCATTGAGGTGATTTTTCAGCCCGCTACGCCTGCCTTTTTTTTTTTTTTTNNNNTTGTGAGACATTAAATTGATGTTGGAAAGGCAATAAAGCGGAGTATTTTTCCTGGCACACCAGCATCCTATACAGTGAATCTGACAGACATGTGAGAGATGGGAGAATAGCTGGCTGCTGGCTGTAAAGATCTGAGCTGCTTTCCCGCCCCGCGATTTAGGAGGATGTTCAATTGTTCTCAGCAAATACCACACCATTTGTCATCACTTATCAAACCAATTACCATCAATGCAGGGGAAAGCAGCACACGGGGAAATGTATGTGAAAATGAGATGCAGCCTTTCTTATGTTTTTCTTGTTTTTTGAGAGGTTTAGACTTGAGACACGTTTTTACTTATTATTCTAGCTTTTTAGAAGCTCAGGCAGAATTTTTGGAGCTCTGCCTGATACTCTTATCAATAACAATTCAGTAATGGTGGTGTTGAACGTATAGTTAGTTAGGCATTTTGTTTACCGTAATACTATACATAACGTGAAAATATATGAATAACATCTGCAGACTGTACATGTAGGATGACTGATGTCATCTTGATACAGTTTGGTGTCAATTTTGTCATTTTTTTACAAGCAGTTTCTGTGTTCTGAATGCTATATTGACAAAAATATTCTCCAACTCATGGTATGTAACCATTGAAATAAGTTTTATTTGCTGATCAGAGTTGAAAAAAAACAACGTATGTATCACCTTCTGATTCAAATCATCTCTTTCAGTTGAGTGAAGATTTGTTGTACTTTTACACCATTAAGAGGGATCTCCAAGTGATGTCACTTGAGTCAGCGTCGGTTGGGTCTGAAGGCTGCAAGTTTGAAAGTGAAAAGAATCTGGGGGTGTGGAGTGAAGTGAGGTTACCAGACCTCTGCAGCTCCTCATCTCTGCCTGAGGCTAGAGGCTCCGGGCTACATTAGAGGCTGCTAGCATAAAACCCCTCAATCTCCGACTGAGAATGTGTGGAATGAAAAAGATGATAACTCTGGCATCAGTTTTGACCCTTTTTTAAAAAACGTGTCCATCGTGAGTCCGACAATGTTTGAGGAGTGCAGTGCTAAATTGGTGGAGTTCTACGGTGGCCGATGAGGGCAAACGCGCAGCAGCTTAAGAAAACACATGCAAATAGACAAAACACAAGCAAATTAAGAAAATATCTTCATCAATTTGACAACACGAAAATGCGCTGCAAATACAGAAACATGCTGCAAATACAGAAAATGACAACGGAAATGTTTCCAAAGGACACTAAAAAGTGCTGAACACGGCTTGGACACGCTTGTTGCCACAGTTTGTGACTCATGAAGTTATTGAAGTCTGGTCTGTGTATCACCTCTTCATGTTTATGTTGTGGATTTCTGACTTCTGCTACTGCTCTACTCGGGCCTTAACCCCTAGTCCACCATGGTGGCCCGATGATTATTTTTTGCACAGGCAAACTGTGTGCGCTAGTCTGCTGTGAGTATGGTAGGTTCAAATTAAACCAGGAAGTTGGTTTGTGATGGATGTTTACAACAGACAGTTTGGGTAAAAATATTTTTTAAATTTTGTTTTCTTTAACAAATACGTTTGGCTAACTTATATACTACTCATGTTTCTTGACCCATCTGACTCTCTTTTGCAATGTCACCATGTTCTCAGCAATTAAAATGGTGAGTATGATGTTGTTACCAATGGGAATGATGGTCAAAGCTACAAAAATAAGTTGCTGCAAACTAGAATTATATTCTTCAAGGCTTTTGTCCTTCAATCTGTTGATGGTTCAAACCTTTTGGTTCAACTAAGTACAAAACTAGACCTACAGTATATCAACACTGTTGGCAAGGTGAGCTCAGCAACCACCTATCTGCAACAGAGCTATCGCGTCTCTCATTAAACTTTTAACATCCTCTATATCACGGGTAGACTGACTAATGCACTTCCAACTCATTTGGACTTGGTTCCTGTACTAACCACTTCTGTTGTTGAGGTTTTGAGATATCCCAACACCAACCCAATACAAAGGAGGTACATGGAATGTGTGGTGCTCAAAGCATTGAAAAAAAGAAATTACATTTGAAAAATTGTCTTCCTAAAAACAATGTTGTGGTCACTCATGATGATCCACAGAACTCACTGTGAACAGTTTTCTTAGGAATTTCTTAATTAAAAAAATAGTCCCAGTATCAGTATTCGGTTTACATTAACACAGAAATCCAGTGACAGCTAGAAGGTCATAAACAGTGTTTACATCCATACAAGTAAAGAGCAAAACTCCATGATTTGATGGCTTACAACTCATCACTGACTTCTTCTGAGTTTCACTTGAGATTGATTCTTGGCAGCTAATGTATGAAATTGCAGCAGCAGGGTCAGTGATGGAAAAATGTCAAGGATCGATTTGTGGGGTTTATGATCTCAGATGATATGAAACTGTTGAGGTTAGACTGTTTAGGCTTTGTGCGAGAAGAAAACTTTTATGGTTGTCTGTCTGAGGGCTTGTGTCTGTTTGTGCATCTCCATGATTTAGAACTGCAGTTTGTTTTGACTTTATGAAGAGCAACAACTCTGTCCTCCTTGTAAGAAGGCCACGAAGACAGAAGAAAACATTTGTTGGCACTTGGATTTTTAATACTTGAGAGATACAGATGCCAATTTGGTTGGTGAATTTCTTTGCATCTCAGAACAAATATTTTGTAGTTGCAGTATGGTCCTACTGTCTGTGTGTGCCTCTGTGCATGTTTGTGCATGTGTTCATTTGGATTTGAGTGCTTAATTGGATTTATGATGCACTGCTGAGCGAAACGCCGCCATCTCCACCGCTGACGTCCACCGTCGGCACTAGGTTTGGACCCAGTTTCGTCTCACAGCCCATCTGCACCTCTCATCCTCTCCAAAAGCCATTATAATCCCACCAATCCCACAGCCTCTCACCATGACTGCCTCCTTTCTGGCAGCCCTGCCCTCCACATTAGGATTTGGAACTGGGCTGGAGGCTCCTTTCCCCCCATTACCATCTCTGAGAAAGCTGATTCTCTCCTGTCAGTGTGCCTTTTTCTCCTTACTGCTGGTAAATGCATTAGATGCCCGGCTGCCGGGGCCAACTTTGGGGAGGTGGGTGGTAATTCAGTCACAGGCCATACTGGAAAAGGCTTTTTTTTATTGGCCCTTGGGGGCCTCTTTTAGCTTTTGTCCTCACTCATGTGCTATTACAGAAAAACACCCAAAGTGAAGAGAAATTACTGATGGTTTTCTGTGAAATGTGATCTCACAGCTGAGGCTGGTGTGCAGGGAAGAAAAATATTAAAAACTAAGCTACTAAGTAAAAAAAGGAGGTCCATTGGTCTGTCGATCCGAGGTCTGCGGTGGCTCTCTCATGGAGCTCGTCCACCTCACAACTCTGTGTTCACGGTGGAATAATGGATGAAGCTACAGAAAGAAAGTGTACCTGAACATACTCTGTTGTTGTCCTCTGTTGGAGTATGACTTTTAAAAAGAGTGGCTCCGCCACCTTCTTCTCCACAGTCTCTGCCATGCTGTGTGCAGTTGAGTGCTGTTCTCATTTTGACTGGCGCCCTCTCTAGGAGACATGAAGTAATGACATTCTAGTGAGGTAACGTCCACGGGCCAAATGCGGGAAAATCTCAGGCTACGGTGTTTGTAAATTAAATAAAAAAGGCTATCAATTATGCATCACTGGAATAAAGGTGATGAGATATCGTTGTATTGATTATTTGTACCACTATATAATATATAGATATACATATATCTATATATATAATATTATGTTTTATTCAAATGAAAGCCTGTTTTCAGTTGATAGACTGATTTGACCAGTGCTGTGTGTAAATACAGTAGAGAGCATACAGTATATAGACGTGGGACTGTCACATGGATTATCTCAAAGTATAAGGACACAGTAAGTAAGTAAGACATTAAAATTAAAATGTGATCACTTATTGGTATACTTAATTGGATACAATATATGGATTACAATATTCACATGTGAATACAATTACATTTGACATTTCATCACAAATTACTATAAAAACTGGTGTGTGTTCTCTATACCTTTTACCTGTGGAAGACCACTTAAGGCCAAATCAATGTCAATCATGTCCACATAAAATAAAAGTAGGACAAAGCAGTGTGCTAGTATTTATTTATTTTTCTTTTTTTAAAAACTCATGTAGTTACTAACTACTAAAGTCGCTTTTTCTGTAGATACTTCAGTGCTTTCACTTACTTCTACTTGAGTACTCATTGTAATAAAGTAACAGTACTTTTGCTCTTTACTTGAGTGTAGTTTTTGGCTTCTCTGCCCGCCTCTGCTCTTGACTTGGCCTTAAATAGTCTTTCCCCAAACAGCACAATCTTTCATTTTCAGCGCAGCACTGCAGGATTAATCCAGGACTCACTGATAAAAAAGGGCCGAGCAGCAGCAGTGCTATTCCTTGGTGGCACTCTGGTGTAAATAGTATTTAGCAGCTACAGCATCCTGTCCTATGTGTGTGGACATTTCATGCCATGTCTGTCTGTTTCCATAATGTCAATCCAGACGTGTGCTACTCTCCCAGGCTCATCAGCAGCCAGTTATCATTTATTAAGGTGCCGCTCGTCTCTCAGCAACTGTCCTCCTCGTCGCAAATTCACTGTCAGCCCAGCAGGGAACAGTGATTGACGTGATTGCAGTGGGCTGAATCCCTGAGACCACTCTGGGTGGGTACACGCCTACGGTTTGCTCTCTAGTGGAATTTTTTAAATGTGACGGGGTAGATGGAGAGTAAGTGGTTGTAAAGATGGCATCAGTGTGTTCTTCTTGTTAGTAAAGCTGGGTGTGAGTAGGCTTTGTCAGAAATAACAGAATAGCAATGAGACCAGATGTTTGATCATTTTCTGATGACTCATATCAGTCTGTAAATATCAGGGCCCCCCCTCCTTCACTCTACCACATTATAGCTGACCACTGGTCCTTGCCAAGCCTCTGTTCAAGATTTCCCCTCTGATTGCCAGGATGGGAAGTCTTTGATGGAAATCAGTGTGATAATTCTCCAGTGTCCCCAGCCCAAATATTCTTCTCCAACTCTTGATGAAAGCAGTAATGATCTCAGGTCTGCTCTATACTGAAGGTATTCCATTAGTGTCAGAGTCTATTAATAAGAATAAAGGTTTTTGCTGTCATGGGGTCTTGGCTTTGGAACAGCGTGCCTGAGAAACTCCAGGGCTATCATCTCGACAGACACACTTTTGGCCTTTACTGGTTATTTGTTTACTGTTATTTGTTGTCCTATTGGCTGAACTTACTCCTATTTTTTGCATTACTATGGGTTTCAAATTGAGTATGATCCTGTGTTTTTTCTCTCTTAATTGTTTAACACCTTGTCGACATAACAATCTCCACTCAAGGTCCACTTACCAGCTTGCTCTGGAGCATTCGGCCATATCACACTGTGTTTAAGAGCAGTTTGCTCAGTTAGCATAGAACTGTGGATGTTCTGAGCACTTCTTCATCTTATAAACACATTTCACCTGCTGATGAAGTCAAAAGCACCAGAACCAGCAAGTATGTGGAACTTGAGTAGAGACTGCTGTGTCTGCCGCCGTTTCCAAGGTCAAGAATGAACTGTCAGGCTCAACTTTGTAATGTTGTTGTGAGCGCTATATATTAGAAATACTGTATGTTATATATATTATTATCTATTATTGTTATATACAGCTTGCATGTATACGTCCTGCAATATACAGTGTATATACTGTATATACGTACACTAGTATATACAGTAATGAAGGGCTATATAGTACGTATGTAGGTAGTGTATTTATATGTATTTCTGTGTATATAGGGGAACCATTGCTATCGACGATTAGTCAAGAGAAAATATTCGATGGATCGTTATGAATACAAAATATGAAAAGATATGAGCCAGAGCATTATAAGATGCAGCAAATAACAGCAGGAGAACAGAACAGAAGAAGACCAACAAAAAAGAAAGCAAATATGTATGATAAAATATGCAAATGATGCAATCTGTGCACAAAAACAAAAAATGACAAATTACAAGATATCAAGATCTAAAGCACACTCTGTTACCCTTTAACTGCAAAATAAGCAGCCTGTTCCCCCAGTTGGTTTGGACTTTCATGGCTCTGACATATTAGACTAATTTAAGACCAAGTATAAATACTTTGGTTGAAAAATAAGCCATAGCTCTATGTCTGAGGAAGAAATAATGTTCCAGTTAAATACTCATTACCACCAAGGCTGAGGAATTTACATGTAATCCACTGCTTTAAAAACAACATATTGTGGCAATATACCATATGAACAGTCTATAAAATGACACAAGTGACACTAATGAAGCACAGAGATTGCTGTGCAAGTGTGCATGTCTGTACTATATGGTGTGCACACGTGTATATGACATGTTACTCCTGTGACGTAAATCCTCTGTAAACAGTGAAACATTCAAACTTGATCGTCACCTTAACAACAATGTTATGACAGCACGTCAGAAATGGTTTGGAATAAATGAAGAGTAGTTTATCTCTTACAAACTCCAAAAGTACTGTACTATACTATCCTGTACAAAACAAGATTTAAGCATTTTAGTTTTCCCAAATTCAACTCATGTAAATAAATGGTTGGGTAAACAAAGTACCAACTGAAAGTTTCAATGTGTCAGTATGTACTTCACTATAAAAGAGCATTATGTTCTGATACTGAAGAGGAATAGGGCTACAGTATGTAAACGAAACAAAAACAAAAGTCACAATTCTGAGAAATAAATCAGAATTTTTGATTAATGTTTAACTTTTATTCTGATGTAGAATTCTGCCCCTTGGTGATCTCAGATTTTCTGACTTTAATTCACTTTTTTATAAATCTAACTTTAATCATAGAATTCACATTTTAATCTGAGAATTGTATGTATTTTGTTTTTTTCCAAATCTTCCTCTAATGGCTCAAATCCTCATCTGAATCCATCAAATCTTCCCTATAGATCTGACTAAAATTGTGCTAGCTATGATTACGACCCTGAAACCAACGTCTGCAGTCGTTAGAATGAATTGCCCCATTACAGACATCTGTAGCTACACATAGGTGTTGTGTATAACAACTGGCATATGCCAAGGCCTTTTAAACAACCTGGAAAACTTTTATTTTTGATTTAACAGTTTTGTTTGTCCCCTTCTGTATGTATGTAACATACAATTTGTTTTTCATACTGTACATATGAACATGGTATGATGGAAAATGTAAAAATACCAATCATTACCACTACTGTTTGTACTTGTTCTTTATTTTTTCACAGTAATTTTAAAGTAATTGCATATTTGCACCACTACAGTTCAACATGAAGTAACGCTGTGTTCAGACTGACAAAAAAAAAATGCAGTTCCATAATTCATGTGAATGAGGCCAGGCCATGACAAAAAGTGCAGGGTTGTCCAGGCAAAAAGTTTAACCTGTGTCTGCCATTGAAATACATGCAAGATCTTAATTATTTTAGTTTACATTGTGCATAAATAAAGTTGGGTTTCATAAAAAATTCCAGCAACTTAACTGGAATTGTCAGGGTACAATGCATAGAGGGCAGTAGGTAGGGGGTCAATAGGGGCCCAACAGCAAATGTTTGCCCCCTGGCTTCCCAACTGGTTAATCTGGCCATGAGCCTGTCACTATTTAAGAGAGCTGTTGGTCAAGCCAAAAGAAATTTTTGAGTTTAAGTGTCCCATAGTCTGATAGCCGATACTGTGTGCACCTTCTACTGGTAAGCACGGAAAAGTCACTGAAAAAGCATTTAAATACATTCTATTTATTATTTTGTTTGTCTTAAATCAAGCTTAATATAGTACTATAAATGGAAACACAGGGTGATCAGTGCTGAATGCCTAATAGAGCTATTATCCAGGCTTTTCATGCAGCTGTTATAAATGTTTCATTCACATGGTGAAGGTGTCACCTGGCATTCATGTTTTTTAAATAATGTGTTTTAAATAATGCACTTTAGGTGAGATGTTTTGTCTTTGTTCAACCTTTTGCCTCCACCGCCTGGAACAGACCCGTCAACACCTTAGGCAAAATTCATTTATTACCCACTCCGACTCCCGCTTCTCTCATTTAGTTTTCCAATCGAAGATGCTCACGTTGAAGTCGTATCAATCATTCAGTTGTGTCATCTGTGTACACACACCCCTCAAGCATGATATAAAACATTCTTTCGAAGCAATATTCAGTTAGCTCATCCAGCAGGAGAGGGAGGGGGAGTCGGGGGAATAAAAAGCAACCAGACTCAGCCACTGTCAAAAAAATTATTCATGAATATCAACATCACGGTCTTTGAAGTGCCCTTTGAATGGAAGATATTTGTCTCAGGCTCCTGTTGCAATCTCAGCGAACAATACGGCGCTCGCCTTCATCTATCCCTCTGATGCAGCGTCATGCCGGAATGGCTGCCAAGAAGAAAAAAAAAGGAAAAGAAACTTGCACACCAATTAATACCAAAAGGACCTCTCACAGAGTTCCCCTCCCATGCAATTACTGCAGTGTGTGTTCAGACTGCAACATTGTCTACCTGCGTGTTGGATGTCTTCTTGAGCATACTGCCCGTTTAGTACACTTCATTTTGTGAATGGGGTTCTGCAGGTAGCAGGTATAATTCATTTTCAGCAGCAGGTTAAAGTTTACTGAAAAGTCTTTTGTTTTGAAACATAACCAGTCAGCTAAAGAAGCTTTACTGTTGGGGTGTGTGATACGTCTAAACACGTCTAAAGGCAAAATCAAAAGCAATGGCTGCTTCAAATGGCCACACTAGAAGGCAGGGCATGGCCTTTAGGGATGGCAAATGTCGGTCTGTTGAACTACTGGATGGATTACCATGAAATTTTGTACAGACATTCATGATCCCCAGACAGTGAACCTTAATAACTCTGTAGATCCTCTAACTTTTCCTCTAGCGCCACCATGAGGTTGACATTTGTGGTTTTGAATGTGTCAACAATTACTGGAGAGATTAACATGAAATCCCCTCTGGATGAATTGTAATCCCTTTGGTGATCCCTTCACTTTTCATCTAATGGATCAACATTTTAATTTATCCAAAACTTAAGTTTAACTAAATACCAGCAGAACTAATCACATTCCCATCAGCCTCAGCTGTATGCGTTTAGAGCTAATTAGCAAATGTCAGAATGCCAACATGCTAAACTATGATGGGGAACAAAAACTGATACCTGCTACACATCAGTATGTTAGTATGCTAAAGCCTAACTAACCAAATTCAGTCCAACCTTTGGCATGTCAAGTGTAAGTATGATGTTATTGTAAGAATAATTACATCTGTGAGAACTGTGAATATTATTAGGTATGAGTGCAGAGGACAGGTTGTGGCCTTGCATATAAAAACAATATGAATATGCACAGAAAGTGGAGGCATGTCAGTCATTTGATACAAATTACACTGACAGATTTTGTACATACAAAAGATGATACCACTATAGTCCAGAACTGGCGGAAAAATTCTTTACCTGCTAAGGAAAATAAGGTCTGCTTGTCTGTTGTCCTCAACAGTTGTTCAATAAGGTTTGTACTGATAAAACCATCAGTGGGGGAAAAGGTACTAAGATCATTCACTTAAAAGTACTAAAAGTACTAAAAATACTCATTTACAAGTAAAAGACTTCCATTTCAAATCCTACTTAAAGGTATAATGAGTAGGATTTGTCGGTTGCTGTTTGTAAACACAACATTCAAAGTTGGCCCCTCCTCCCCGGCTCAAAGCACATGTGGTGGTCCCACGTGCTTACGATCTGGTAACTGGTTGCTATGTTTTTATAGAGTCCCGCACCTCACACCCTGCGCTCTGTTATTAGCTGGGGGCTACACACCACTGCCCAAAGGTTGACGCCCAGAAACATCCCGAACACAGCAAAATAAGAAAATCCAGGCAGAAGGCAGGATACAGGATGCAGATACAGACACCACCACACACTTCTAGTGGGTCATAAGTGATGATTGAGAGGGATTATTTTTGTATGAGTCAATACATTGTTTTTTTACTTGTTATACCTTTAAAGCTAGGGTTGGTAATGTTGAAGAAACCAACAAGTGTAAGCTAGATTTCAAAAGTATACGACCGCCCGCCTCCTTCAGGTCTCCCTCCAAAGCCACTCCCCTCAAAACACACAAACGCTCACTGCCTGACTACTGCTGGAGGATGAGTCCACAAGAGAGCCGTGGATAGAGGAGCGCAACGCATCGTTGTCATCGCTAACCATGTCCAACTACCTCATGTCTCATTCACATGTTTGAAAACACCGAACGTCATCATAATGAACGTAAACAACCAACATGGCTGTTGTTAGTACTCACAGCGTCACTTTTCAGCCCTTCAACTCCCTCAGTTCTTCTCCCCATCGTTGAAAATCCAGACTGATGTTGACTCTGGTTTGACTTCTTGCTTTATCCAACCTCTTTCTGGTCGCAGCCTTTTCTTCTTCTGTCTTTCTTTTCTTTCTCTGCCATGCTTGTGCAACTAATTCACTAGCTTTAGCCACCTAGCCGTGTGGAAGACTCCGGGCATGCGCAGTGAGTGCACGGTCAGAGTGTGCGCAGGTAGTCAGATGCGTAGCTGGACAGGCAAGTAGCCCGCTCAATTGGACGGGGTTATTACAGTCCTGCGACAGCCACAGACACTGGACTTTTTTCTTTTTTTTGTCAGAGCATGCAAATTATTGATTGCTGTCTGGATGAAAAGAGAATTTCAACAAATATAACAAAAAATGCTTCTAAAAGACATTACCTACCCAAACTTTAGGTAAAAATACATCAGTATTATCAGCAACATGTAGTTAATGTTTTAAAGTAAAAGTACAGGTCATGCAGGAAAATGACCCATGTGAGTATTATTATATATGACAACATTGGATTGTTAATACTGATGCATCAGTATCATCA
>NTHP01000145.1:496010-559010 GCA_003416845.1 Oplegnathus fasciatus
CATCTTCCTGGGTCAAGGTCAAGGTAATCTAAAGCACACTCTGTTACGCTTTAACTGCAAAATAAGCAGCCTGTTCCCCCAGCTGGTTTGGACTTTAATAGCTCTGACATATTAGACTAATTTAAGACCAAGTATAAGAAATACTTTGGTTGAAAAATAAGCCATAGCTCTATGTCTGAGGAAGAAATAATGTTCCAGTTAAATACTCATTACCACCAAGGCTGAGGAATTTACATGTAATCCACTGCTTTAAAAACAACATATTGTGGCAATATACCATATGAACAGTCTATAAAATGACACAACTGATACTAATGAAGCACAGAGATTGCTGTGCAATACACAGCATGTCTGTACTATATGGTGTGCACACATGTATATGACATGTTACTCCTGTGACATAAATCCTCTGTAAACACCAAACCCTCTGTTGCATGAATTCTTACTTGAACATGATAAAAATATTTTAATGTGTTTTTATTACTTAGAATTGCTTAAATAAAGGAAATATTTGAAATAATAAAAAAACTGTTTTAAATGGGGGTAGATTGCTGCCATATGGTAACAATGCGCAGTCATGGAAAGTACCGTAAGTGCATAGGCAGTCCAACAGTGGCAGTCTCTGGGGTAGAGGAGCCATGCCTCTACCAGGGTCAGGCCCAGCATGTGGAAGACAATGCGATGATACCATTTCTTGGACCTGATTTTGGTGCTATCAAAGAATCCAGAACATCCACTCCCCCATGCTCTTATTGTACACTGGGGAAATCACAAATATAAATAAAAATAATGTTTTTTCCCTTTTTAAATGTAATCAAAAGTAGTAAACATAGTCTCAGAGTAGCCCAGTGCTATGTAAGTCAGTTACAGTCCAATAGGTTGAATTTACACAGATCACTTCCATATTTGCATATAGTTGCCATATGGCAACAAATTCATTTTACCATTTTACAAAACACTTATCACATCTAAACTGGTTTTAATGATGAAAATTAAAAGTTACTTTAGCCTAGATAGTTTTTACTTGAAGGAATTTTGCCTAAATATTGAAAAATTATTCAGCTTTGGGAGCCCTCAGATCGTGGCCTTCTCAGTGGCACGTATCCATGGAAAAAGGAAGTGCAAACAGGATTTCCTGGTCATGTGAAGTGACAATTATTTGTCATAACAAAGTATAAGACCCCCTTTTCACAACTAAACAGCAAAATATGGATTTTATATTTCTGCCTTTTAGTAAAACTGAGATAAAGTATTTCTTGCCATATGTCAACACCATGCAATAGAGGGTTAAGACTGGTCCATAAAACGTTCATAAAAGAGCATCGGATACGACGCCATTGACTTTCACCTTTTGAGACCTGTCAGTTAAAAAGTCAACCAGCAAAAATTGATCCAGGGTCAATGTTGTGGGTGCTGGTAAGTCCATCTGCTAAAATGTGAGATTGGATACAGTTAAAAGCTGAGGAGAAGTCAATAAAAAGCAATCGTACAAATTTCTTTGCACCACTCAGGTGATCCAGGACCATATTAAGAAGGGTGCCCGTGGCATCTTCGACACCCCTGCCTGCCCTGTAAGCAAATTGGAGTGGATCAAATTTTGTTTGAGTGGCAACCAAAATCTCCTCTTTTATAATCTTCTCGAAAGTTTTCATAACAAGAGAAGTAAGTGCAACAGGCCTATAGTCATTGAGTGATTTTGGTGCTTTAATCTTGGGCACAGGTACAATCACTGAATCCTTCCAGAGACAAAGAACCAGAGTGTCTTCATGAAGACGAAGGAAAATATATCAGACAACGGTTCTGCACAGTACTTAAGAAGTCTACCGCCAATATTATCTGGACTTATTGGGAGTTTTTCTCTCCTTCACACCCCTGAAGGGTTTAAAAACCGTGTCCCAATCAACATGTATCTCATTCTGCTCTGGGAGAGCATTTCTATACACAGACAGGTCCTTGCTAAAATCAAGGGTGTTAAATGCATAAGTAGCATGTTACTGTTGCAGCTGGTCGAGGTGGAGCTAGTTTTAGCTACTTTATATACGTGTAGGTAGTTTAGTTCAGTGGTTCACAACCTAAATCGACCTCTTTGGTGGAACTTTTGGTAACACTTTGTAGTAAGGGTACATGAATTATCATGAATTCATGATTCATTCATTCATGACTTAATGCATGAAAAGCATGAATTATTTCATATAGTACTTCATGAACTATCAGGAATGTACATGTATTAATAGTATCTCTGCATGAGTTAATGCAAGAACGATACATTAATTAATGCAACGACTAAGGTATCTCAATCATCATGATTTCTGAGTTATTAATGATGTTCTTGTGTTCTTCATAGGTAAGTCTGCAGTTAAAGAGACAGGCCAAAAAACTGACCACTCACAGCAGTACACGTGAACTTGCATTCCAAGTGTTGTAATCATGATTAACTAAGCATTACTTTTTCATGACTTCATCATGTTTGTGGCCCTTCAAATAAAGTGGTGATGAATGTTTTTTTTTTATTATTATTTGTATTATTATTATTTTGACAAGCAATTTCAGGTGTACAGACAAGACAGACAAGTTCATAAACATATCCTACTTTTGGGCTGTTCAAGTGCCTTATTAGAAGACCTTGTGCATCTGCAGTATCATTTGCCAATCCATTCCATTAATGCTTAGTACATTTAATTTCATGCCACCATCAATCATGTTATTTATCAGTGTTAAAAATGGACCAGGTCACCACTTTATTTGAAGGGCCACAAACATGATGAAGTCAGTAAAAGTAATACTTATTTAATCATGATTACAACACTTGGAATTCAACAGAGTTCACGTGCACTGCTGTAACTGGTCAGTTTTTTGGCCTGTCCCTTTAACTGTAGACTTACCTATGAAGAACACAAGAACATCATTAATAACTCAGAAATCATGATGATTGAGATACCTTAGTTGCTGCATTAACTCATGCATGAGATACCATTAATTCATGTACTTTCCTTATAGTTCATGAAGTACTATATGAATTAATTCATGCTTTTTCATGCATTAAGTCATGCATGAATTCATGATAATTCATGTACCCTTACTATAAAGTGTTACTGAACTTTTTTGTGAGTGGTCACAAGCCAAAAAGGTTGGGAACCGCTGGTTTAATTTTTAAAGTTTATCATATGTTTTTCATGTAAAATCTTAATCTGAAAAGTTGACCTTTAACTGTTGCTGTGATATACATTCAGAGGAGTAAAAGGTACAATATTTCAGTTTCAACTGTAGTGGATAAGAAGCATAAATTAGAATAAAATGGACTCGAGTTAAGTAAAAGTACCTTTCCACCACTGAAAAAATGTTTGTAATAATTGTTTAATAATTTTAATTTTAGGCTTCTGAAACTGAACACACACACTCTCTCACTCAGCATTTCGTTCATTGGTCTTTCGGAAAAAATGAAACGTGTTCCTGAGATTTACTTTCCGTATTCTAAAACAAACTGACATCCACTACAGCATTTGCACATTTTTGAAATTTAAACCTGTTGTGATTTTAACAGTTATAAAACAATCACTAGAATAGAAAAAAACTACAGCTCCCATGAAAAGTCACCAATGTGGCAGCATGGGAATTTATGTCATCGTAATATCCATAAAAGCCACCAAGTGACAACGTACTCGTTTTCTACTCAACTATGTAAAGGATGCACTGTAACCACTGATATGCAGATAACGATCACTGGAAACGGTTTAAACATGATGATTACTATTACACACGCTGTATCATTTTATCTGCCGACTGTCAAAACCAAGTGACCCAGACTGGAACAGACCTGGTCCAACTTGATCCGATAAGTCATCATGCCCAAATCATATTCATAAGTGGCTGAATGGTCGTAATGCGTGTCCTCGCCTTTGTTCTCGCTTTAGGAGTATGTGCTTTGAGCTCTAAGTCAGATAAAATATGTGTGATTTTTGACACGATTCACATCAATTTGGTTGGATCAAAGGGTTAAACAAGAGAAGGAACTGATCAAAGTGCTTCCCAATTATCTGCAATACAACAAGCTTTCAGGACGTAAATGAGAAACGGAAAGTTCACCGTGTGTGAACCGAAGAATGCCACTTTGAGTTATATCCTGAAAAATATAAAAACAAACAAAAGACAACAAAGAAGAAAAGAAAAACACGTGTTCAATCAAGGCTTACACTACACATTCTATCACTCCACATAGTGTATGCTGACGATTATCTCAGCAGCACCGGAAGTCTGTGTATTGCTTTTTTGTGTGTGTTTTTCATCACTTCTGAGGCCCTACAGTCACCTAAACTAAGCGCAAGACACGAGCTGCAGCATGCCATTTTGAGTTACATCCTCAAAATCATAAAGAAAAGCACAATTTTTCCGCTTCTTGGTCAGGAAAACAATCTTGATAAAAAAAAATAAAAAAAATGTATCAGCAGTTCATTTTCCAAGTTGGAATGCACTCTATAAACTAAACTTGTGTATCACATGCCAATCTCCAGGCCTGTGGGCTGAATCTTGCCTGCCATGAATTTTTATCTCCTAGAAAGTGAATCTGTTGAAGCTTTTTCTCCGAGCTATCTGAGAATGAATAAAAAAGGAAATCTCTGCTGAAGACAGACAATTCCAAAAGAGGTGGGAGACTGACTACTTAAAGACTAGCATGTGTGTCTCATCCGCCATTAGACCCTTAAATTTGACGATGTGCCATCTCACACAGCGTTGCGGGCTAAGCAGATTCTATGAAACCGAGAAGAAATCACCATGCGAGAGGCAATCTGTTATGCGACCGGGCTTTTATGTTTCCCAATTTACTGCACACGAAACTACACAGATGCAATACACATCATGATTATGCATGATGCTGTGAAAGCCTTGCATGTGGAAGTGGCTTGCTGGAAAGCCAAATGCGACGTGAAAACTTTGCTCAGTTTCCGTTTTGTCAGCCCGCCGCAAATGTGCCTGCCATCACAACTCTCCCCTCAAGGTTGAGGAATTCAATTTTTAAATTTTTTACACATTCATTTGCTACTGATGTGGAGAGCCTGTCAGAGCACTGACGGGAAGTGCTGAATGAATTACATTTCAGAGCGAGAGTTTTCTCCTTTCATCCCCTGCATGACGCCACAGCTCCTCCCATGTGCTGAGACAACTTGGAGGCACTTACTTGTGGGAACAAATGTTCTCTGTGATAAGGATCAAGGAATCTCTTCATACACACAGTGGGTCCAGCTGCAAAAGACAAAACACCCTCTGAGCAGGAGTTCAAGGATAAATGAACTTGCATTGAAAGAAAAGGTGTGAGGTGAAAACGTGGGAGCAAACAGGCCAAGATAAGAGGTAGCTGTATCATTGAAACTCCTGTGGGAGAGGAGCTTTTCATTGCAAAGGGCTGGGAAAGGAGTCCTCAAAGGCAGAAATCCCAGCACCAGACAGAGAGTCATCAATCCATCAGCCAGTTAAAAGAAAGTACATGTAAATGTTGAGGCCTTTCTTCCCTTGTTCCACGTGTGGTTTTCTCCAAGCAGCCGCTGTGCTGGCAAAGTCCAGCTGACACGGCGTGAAGTCCTCTCATATCTCTTCTGTCACCTGAATTGTCTTTGCAGCATAGCAGTGTTCCACAAACCGTAGCCTCTTCATTTGTTTTCTCTGATCTTGTTCATCCATAACAAGAGTTACAAATGTCTTTTCGGTCCAGCAGTGATGACTTGCCATGCTGTGTCACGAATGTCAGAAACAAAACAAAATAAAAAAGCTCGCTGCTTCAGGGGAAGATAAAAAAAACCCAAACTACTACATGTTGTTTGGGATGCTGTGAGTGCATTTTGAAATACAAAATGTCACTACAGACTTGAGCGACGGGCAGTTAATATTTTCTGAAACTCCGTCAGAAAGATATTTGTAATGCAGTGTTATTAAATGTGTTAACCAAACTTTTTTTTTTCTTTTTTCATTAGTTACTTGGTCTGGCAGATAAATAGTTTGTTTCTGCCATTCCTTCATGGATAAAGGACCCTTAAAAAGAAGTTGAAGCTGTTTTTGATACAGCATAGTTACACTTAACAAAACAGTATCAGTTAACAGTTAAAATCAAGGGCCACTTACTAGTTCTTTCGCCTGGAGCTTTCAACAGTATAAGTGGATGGCGTTTGGCAAGGCAATTAGTCGATAGTGGGTTTTCCATTAAAAACAGCTGCCTGCTGTGGCTTCAAAAGATGAGAGCAGTGAGACTGAACCAAAACGGTAATATAACAAAATGGCCATAAAACCAAAAGAATGAGCTCTATGCTGCTTGTTAGCATCTTTCTCCTGAGGAGAACTCAGAGTCTGGGGATAATCTTCTGGGGTTCATCAATAAAAGCAACACCTTTCATATTACACATAGTCATTTGAGCCGTTGTTAATAAATATGTTTTTAGTGAATAAGTCAATAGTTTCTAGTGAATAATGGACTTTCATGTCCAATATCAAATGCCCATAACAGAACTCTCAAAGTGCTTGCACAGCAGCACGTATCTAAGGTATTAAATTATATGGTCAGTTTTTGCTGAAATCTTGCAGATCATTTTGCACCTGTGGCTCATTCAATGGCTGTCCAGACACAGCTTCAGCTTTCAAATAAACAAGCCAAAATGGATGTCACTTTAGTGAATGATACAGGCAACACTTTTTGAAATCAGTGACAAAATGCATCCTCCTTCTAAGTTTCCTCAAAAGGCCGGTGGTATAAAATATATGGCTTTTAAAAGTTTGAATTGATGGTTATGGGTCAGAGGACCGATATACAGTATCAGACTGTCTGCTCCTTTATATCGCACATGGTGCTCTTCACTTCTATAGCAGGCCTTTTAAATTTGCCAAAAGTGGCTAATATAAGGTACTACGCTTTACCTGGACACATTATAGAGACAGGCTCAGTGGTCTTTTTCAAAAAGATTCTTATTTCTCACATCACTGCCTCAGCTTTTACTTTTAACCCTTTACTATTTGGCACTTTTGTACTTTATTTGTGCTCCTGTTCTACAAATGATAATTTACTTTGTAGTTCATAACCACAGTTTTAATTTAACAAATGAATCAACAAACAATGTTGTTTGTTAGTAAATGAGATATTTTTGTGACACCAGTGAGGAATCCAAACACTTTACATACGGATGGCCGGGTTGAGACCAGTATTCACTTTAGAGGTAGAACAAAAAATGGTGTCTTCATCAGTTTCTTGGTTTTTTATGCAACATCATACAGTAGGCCCAATGGTCATTATTTTGGGTCACTCACTCTTTCATTTGCTCACAGGCAGCACTAACAGCAACAACCATTAGGAAATCATATACACTTAGTAGCCAGTTAATTAGATAAACCTAGCTAAAACTAATGCAGTCTAGTACAACAGTGCAATAAATCCTACCGTCATGAAGGTTATAATGTTCAGTTTCTGTTGAAACTCTTTTAGACAGGTGTTTAACTTAATGGTCATGCTGGAGGATGTTATCTGTGTTATACTGAGATACTATACTGTTATACTAACTGGTGATGATTTTGGTAACTGAATTGAACTGGTAAGTCATTTTTGAAGTTTAAAAAGTTATTTGAAGGACTTTAGGAAATTGTGAAGAGAAATTTTCACTATTTTCTGACATTTTATAGACGTATAAATCAATAAAATATTGGGCAAATTAACTGATTAACTAATGACACAAAAAGGTCGTGCTGTGTGGGGTGGCCGATGGGGTGACCAGGCTTTACAAGTACATCCAGATGTGGTGCTCCTTCATGCTAAACCAGAAATTAAATGGATTTGTGGTGTTTGACATACCATGCATGAAAAGTGGGCTAACAACTGACTGACCCAAAGACACACTGATTAATCAAAGGGATTACACAATGAATGAAAACTGAATGGATCCACACTGTCCTATATGTCTTAGGAGCTTTTGGTATTTGTATATATGAAGTAACCACAAAACGGAGTTTCACACATGTGCAGTTCTGTAATTTGACACAGAATAGCTCTACCTGCAAAAGATAAAAGGAGTGACTGTACACCCTTGGCGATGTTCTGGGGATGGGTGGGGGCAGAATTTACTGGATCAAAACTGATAAATCTCCTGCATTGTGAAACTCATATGGATGCAAAATGTCTGACAAACATTGTACGAATCCAGAAAGCCAGTCTTCCATTCAGCGGAGCAGCTCCCGGCTGTAAATCAGTATGACATTTAATGTAAGAGTCTTAGTTCTCCACAGTATCTTTAAGATAAAGCTGCTTGTGCTCTTGTTCCTTCTGTGGAATGTGCTAGTCTGCCTTTTATTAGTTATTGTAACATAATGTATTTGATTTCTTTCCCCTCTAAAAGTTCAGCCACTTAAAACCCTTCAAAAAAAAGCTCAACAAGGGTTTTTACAAAAGTCCTATAAAGAAATCTCACATCATGCTTTTCACTAAATGCTGACTGCCTTCATGCACAAATAAAAGCTCCCAAACACTCGCTCCCAGTACAGTCATTTATCTTTAAACGCCAGCAGTGTAAAACTTCTGCTTCCGTCAGTCGTTGCAATATAAGAGAAACCCTTTCTTAAAAGCCCAGAATATGCTAAAGACTCCTCAAACCTAACAAGTAAAGCATCTACACAGTATCAATAGTTGTGAGAATGACCTTCAGAGATACACAAATCACATTATAACTTCAAAGGCTTGATCAAGCTTCATGAATCATTTATAACCATGCTACATAAATGATGCCAGAAGTTGTGCGGCAGTCGTCTGAGTGTGCCAGACTTAAATCCGGTCATATTCTACAATACACATGCACAGCCCTGCAATAAAATGTGTTAATGGATGCAAACTGCCTACAGCTTTTTGCTGGAGTCATAAAGCTTTAGGCATTACAGCATAAAATATTTCATTCAAGGTGAGATCTAATTTTCTTTGGTGTCAGCGCCCCGTGCATCCACCGACTCACCAAATATTGACGGTAGCATGCAGGGGCATTTCTTCCAATTAAATAGCAGTCGTGAAAATTAGGTAACCTGTGTAGATTCTGTGCATTTACATCCTATTGAGGAATGAAGCACCTTCAAGCAAGCAAGCTAATTTGATTGACCTTTGAGTCTTTTTATCGATCGTTGAATAGATTTAGAATAAATTAACATTCGTCTCTGGTCTTGTCTTTAATGACAAAGGAAATGTTTGTGTTTATCCGCCTCCAGTATTGGGTCTATATTGAAGGGCATATTTTAATGACACTTTTCCTTTTTGCCGCAGTGAGATGATTTGTTTGTATTCCATGGTCTTACATAACATTAATCAGCAGCGAACTGAAAGGATACAAGGCTGGAGCAAAGCTGGTTTCTGTGTCGCTGTCTCGGGGAGCATATTCACCTTTAAACTCAATTACTTTATCAAAATGCTCATTGTGGTTCATCTTAGCTGAAGCATCAATCAGTAACAAACCAGGGAAATTGTAATTGCGCGATAGAGCAGAGCAAGGTTACATGGCTGTTAATTCTCTACTTGATGAAAACAAACTTTAAACAGACCTGGAACATAATGTGTACATGCAGTGTCTTAGTAGAAAAAGGTCTGAGGTTTCTGCATTTAACAGCAGTAACTTTGATCCCAACAATGAAAATACTGTACAGGGTTTGGTCCAGAGCACACCATAGCGACAATGACCCCCTTGATCCATAACATGTCCTCAGAATGCGAGCTTCCTGTGCCCAATTGTCCTCCATAAAATCAATTGCAAGGTCAGTGCTGTTAGCAGGCTTTTCATTTTAGATTTTATTAGCTGTAGTAAGTTAATTTTGTGGTTTAGCTACGTAAAACTGATGGTTGATTATAGTATGATTTGTGTATCCCTGTTTGGTAAAAGTCTGTACAATCAGTCGAAGATGGTTGACACAGAAAGGAACGCCACTCTTGAGAGGATTGTGTTTTTTAGGGGTGGCAATCTCAAGATTTGATTCATATAGTAAGGGGGCACTAGTTTCAGTCTCTTGCTCCAGTGTGCCAAACCATTCACCTAGGCTATGCTTTTAGTCCACTGAAATGCCATATGAAATGCATGAAACTGGCAGTAAGCTAACTGGTCATGGAAACATGTTACAGTCTTCTGAGGTCTGTTGAAGAAACTGGTCTATGTGTTCTGCAGTGAGGAAAAAAAAGAGTTGCAAACGTTATGTCTCCAGCAGTGGAAAATACTGCTGCAATGGGAAACCCATTGTTATTCACAACACTGTGGTGGTGCAGGTCTTTTAGAATGACTGCTTGCACAGGTAGGCCTACGTCTGCTCTAAGCATGTCGCACGGTTCAGTGTGCACACATGCTGAACTTGCCCCTTCACTGTGGCTGTGAATAAAACAGATAGCACTTGTCAGCGACCAGATGTTGAGGCTGACGGCGAAGGCAAGATGGAAGATTGTGGTGAGCAAAATTAATAAAACAGCCCAAACATGATTAATACCAATTAGCTGTTTCTATTCAAGTGAAATCTTTAAGTAATCATTAATCAGAGGTGGCTCTCTTTATGTTCATAAATAACAATGTCAGGGTGAAGAGAGACAGACTGCCCAAAGGGGGTTTTCACATGGCTGCTGAAGACGCTAACGAGCACAACATGTTCTCGACATGTGTAGCTGACTTTGTGATATCTGTGTTGATTACTGGGGTAGGCAATTCTAGATGTTTTTTTCAGTTTTTCTGTTGGGGCGTTACGATTATTCTAATATGTTAAAAGTCTTTAAGTTTGCAAGATTTAGGCATGTAGGGAGAGATTGGAGGGTCAGCGTTGACGTCACACAAAGGCAAAGAGGCCTTGTTCGTTAGCCACTGATGCAAAACACCTGCAAGATGGCAGGAGAGCAACAGTGGAGATTTATTGATGCTAATTATAAAGGATAATGTCCATTAAGACATCACTTTTTTTTACTACAAGGACATTCAAAGTGCTCCTATCTAACTTTAGAATGCGAGAGATAACACATTCTGCCTCATACAAACTGAATTTATAAGTAACAAAATGCACCTGCTGTATCCTCAGTTCAATAGTCACCACTGGTTAATGTCAGCTAATTTTAGTTCATTTTAGATGTTGATGTGTAACTGACATTACTACTACAGTTCGCTGCCTTTCAGCTGTCTCTGCTTGTGCTGCTGTAATGCTACATTTTAGTATGTCAAAGATAAATGGTTTTAGCTTCCTCAATGTTTTCATGATTTTGGTCACACTGCACTCACTTTCAGTCAGGTCATGTTGTCCAGGGCATACTGCTGTATCCATGGATGTATTAAGGAGAATTGGATACCGATACTGGATGAGTTCAAAGATGGCACCCCAATCATTCTTATGAAAGTTTCTAACTGGGCACATAGTATGTCGCTAAAAGCCTCCGTGGGCTTCCTTGTTTTTGGGCCCGTGGAGCATGCACACTACAGTCCTTCTCCAGATGAGCCGGTTCAGGGCATGCACGCCCAAGACTTCCGCTTGCCGAGCCGGCTGACTTCCTGTTGGTTCCCTGCACACATAAATGGGTTAAAGTAATTTAATCATACAGCTCAGCCACTACGCCAAAATTTCTTCACAGCCCAGCTCTGTTTCTGGGGGCTTGGCTGTATCCCACATTTTCCTGAGACAGGGTACAGTACCTAATGATGATGTCCCAAAAGAACAGACTCAAGAGAATCTTGGGAAATGTAGTTAAAATAAAGATAGGTGTTTAAAATAAATATCGGTGTTCTAAGTATAATTGTAACTGGGGTTTTTATTTTCAAGACTGCCCCTCTTCTCCTTGCACCTTGACAGTAGATGAAGCTGTGCCAGAACCACCAACTTGACTCCAACAACTTTATATCAGAGCAGAGAAATCTGTGTCACTTGGAATCAAATAGGGGGCATCTGAGTCTGTCATCAGTTCAGATGATAATACCTCCTGTGTATCCATGCATGAAATGGCCCGTTCGTCCGTGCATTACAGGTTTATACCTGACAGTGACAGTGTGTACCTAGACAAGGGTGCAGTGTCTGTGCATGATAATGTAGTCACGGATGGGATCAATGTCTGAGTCACTTATGATATTCAGGACTCATAATACGTGAGGATGAGAGGTCTCCAGATCATCCGGATGTGGTTTTACGACACTGGGAAGAAGAGTTACTCGGGGACCTTTTTCCACACAATTACAGTTTCCTAACAAATGTAACACAGTGTATCACACCACAAAGGAAACCTAAAGGTTACCAATTGAATCAAAGTGGGAAACAGGGAAATCAGGATGCTGAAAATGGCTGTCAAAATGTCCTCTGCTGTCTCATTGCACTTTTCCCAAATGTGTGCATTAACATGAAATGGTGACTTGAGCTTATTTTTTAGGAATATAGCCTGTAGCAGTCTGATTCAACTTTGCATGAAACAATTCTTGTTCACTGTTATGCATCACCTCTTGTAATGGAATTAGACATCTCCAGAGCTGTTTTTTTTTTAAAAGTTGGAATTGAATGGGAGTGAATGAGCCTGAGAGGTTTGGCAAAACTGGTTTAAAAATATCTTCTGTCCTGGTGCCTGCTTGTAAAAACTGTTCCAATTAACTTGAAAGGGATGGAAATGTAAAAAAAAAATTAAATCACACTGGAATTGTTCTTTATACGATGTCATTATTCAAGTTTCCATTGAAATTTAGCGCAAATGTAACCTAATTTCCACATAATCAGCAAAAGAAAATGCAAATTAATGCGCATTTCCATCTACTTTTGTTATGTACACCACTAATATTAGGAGCTGGTTCATCAAAGTAAATAGTTGGTGATGCTAATTCTCCAGTCGGGTACCATAAACCATTGCAGCAGAGGAGGGAGCAACGAGATGACTTGTGATATTTTTTTGAATTTCCAGCATTTCCACTCCATTTATTTTATGCGTTTAAAAACTAAAAATCACTTTATGTCCTCAGCAGGAATGTTTGGGAGGAATAAGAAGCAAAAGTAACCCCTCCACAGAAATAAGAGGACCATAACTTTCTCACGCTGAGATCAACTTACAAATTGTCTGGCTTGTACTTGTACTGCAGTCTACTTTAAAGATTTCTATATGATCTGTTGCTGTAATGGAGGCACATCTTTTCCCCTCTCTCTTCCAAAAGAAGCACAACTCTATCTTTTATATTTTGTTGCCCTTAAAACATGTGAGTGAAATGGGAAGATGAGAAGCGTGGGGATTTTTGACAGAGACTCAGAGCAGAGCTAATGGCCCATTAAGCGGAAAAGGCTGCTTTTGATGTGACTGAAAGAGGAGAGAGAGAAACATGCAAGTGCTGCAGAGAACAGAGGCATAAGAGGGAGAAAGGAAGGTGAAAACAATACAACAGAGCAATCATTTCCTCAACATCATCTACTCACGGATCAGGCTCGCAGTACAAAGAGTGGTTTGGATCAGTGCAGACACTCCATGGATTTTAAATCTTGTTATCTGCTCCATAGTTTTGATGTGCTGATGAGCTTTGACTGAGCGCGTGCGCACGTTCAATCCTCGAGATGTGTTCCCGCACCGACACCATTTAAAACATTGTCTCACATCAAACATTACTCACAGCATGTGGTAATTATCATGGGTATGTTAACACTCTAGTATGGCACGGTTCAGTAGAGTTCACGGTTTAAAATAATGGAAGTCACAGGCTCCGTTTATGGTGCTTGTATCCACATGCGGCAGGTAGCCCATACATCAGAAATGTTTTGGCACATAGACATACAGGACAAGACAAGGTGATGAGGCTAATGGGACTTTAATGCTTCATATTAGCAAGATCATTTTATGCCACTGATAGTGCCACCTATTCTGGTTGGTCCTCTTCCAGTTGAGTGATCTCCAATCAGTTTTAGTCTTATTTTTCCGAAAAACTAATCAAACGTTTGATGAATAATTGAATTTATCATTGTGGCTTATCACATTTTAAATCTCTTTCTTTCCTTGGTTTTATTTGCTCTTTCAAGGGATCAGTTGTTGAATCTATCGGCTTTACTGAAATGTAAAATTGTCAATCACGTTTTGTTTCATGAATGATATCAGTAAGCTCTGCGTTTAAAGATTCTTGATAAGAATATGAGTTAATAATTAAAAAAATGTCACAGTATAATATCTAGAATTTCAGATGGCACCCCCTCGTCCTCATAGCATACAGACACACACAGCAGCTGAGCTCAGATCCTTTTAATCAATCACAGGAGTTACTGTCACTGAGCGAACTGTTCTAATGAAGATCAGGTGATCAATGAGACAATTTCTTTTATAGACAAATGAATCACAATTCCTCTCATTTCAGCAATCTTATTGCTTACGCTCATTTTCACTTTCAGTTCATCTGCCAATTATGTTATACCGTTGTAAAAAACCCAATGTATGACTGCATGACATTTAGACGTGTTAAAATTTGGTAAGAATATAATGTCAAATGGCAAGTCTATTGGCTGACCTGAGGTATTCATTCCTGATAGAATTATCAATAAAATGGACTCTAAGCCAGTGGTTCCTAAGCACAGGGTCGGAACTCTAACAAGGGGCTGCTCGATAAATCTAAGGGGAGTAATACACTAGATATTAGTATTAGTATATTAGTAGATATTGGTCCTCAGTGCTTGGCCAGTTCTCATGCCTGGAAAAAAAAACATCATCCATACTGATTAAGCTGGAATTACGCTTTATCAGGTAAGTGAACGTTTAGCAAACCACCATGTAAAGAACACATAGAAGAAATCAGGAAACAGACATCAACGTCACCCCGGCAACAGTGTAAACAAACCACTACATCCATGAAACAATGGTGAAAGAATCTCAAGGAAATTGAATCGAACGCAACTGGATTTTTTTGGTTTTCCAGTTGCGTTCGATTCAATTTCCTTGAGATAATTATGACCTGGATGAATGAGAATATTCACAGGCTTAATGGTGAAAGAAGTTGGATTCATCAGTGTAAACGGCCAAGACATTGGAAAGAAATAGAGAAAACTTCCCGTCAGGATGTTGGATCAGCCAATCAGCTTGCTTGACGCTCAGGTCTGCACTACACTTTCTCACCCTTCTCTGAGTAGGCTCGCAAACATATTTATGTGATGTGTATCTCCACAGAAGCATAATTCAAGCTTTTCTCGTAAAATTTGAGTACTCCGCTCACCCCTATTATCGGGCTATTAGAAAATTCTGCTAAAAAACATCTTTTGGTTTTACAGACTTTTCTCCAATTGTTACCTTTTTCTGTAAAATATTGTCATATTGTTAAGTTTTACTTCTCTAGGTTTCTACAGACTGTAAGGGATAATGGAAAACCTTTGACTGAACTGCTCACAACTCAGACATACAGTACACCCTGTAATTAGAGGATCACAAGCAAAAAAGGTTGAAAATCACGGCTTTAAACTACATCAAAGTGCAATACAGGGACCCCAGGGAAGTATGTAATGGTATAATGAATGAGCTAATGACTGAGAAGCTAAAACTGATCAGTAGCTCTTGCTGTGGGAGGTGTGATGCATTACCTAGCTACTTTGGTTCAAGATTCAAAGCTGGAAGAAAATGTTACACCAACCTTCCACGATATCTCTCAAAGCTTTCAGATTTCATCTGCATCTGTTTACATTTGTCTTTGGCAAAAATCTTTTGGACTCTGTTCATAAATTGTGTTGTTGCATGTAGCCTAGAATATCTAAGTTTGATATTTGTTATATTTTTGTTATGTTTTGTTATATTTGTTTCTTGATGTGGAGCGCATTTGCCCACGTTTGTGCTTTCACTCTTGTCTATGATTTGTCCTTGAGTGCCTCCGCACCTTACTGCTTAGAAAGCTCTATACCCACAGTAGAAATGTCACATGGCGTTTGTTAATGTGTTTTCCATTTTATATATTTACTTCTCCTGTTCATGGTCACAGGGGTGCTTGGACAAATCCCATCATGCATTGGGCATGCAGGGAAACATCCTACCAGGCGTATTGCACCCACGGGTTTCACGGGTGTTGCCACACCCGCACTTTCACAGAAACACGATTCCGTCCCTACCACTTTTTGCTGAGATAGTCATTGATGAAACAAAACTTAAATCTGTAAAAACAGCTCACGGAATGAGTTCTCCCATACATTAATACCTATTGGTCAAGTCAGATTGATTGAACGGCCATCCAGCCAATCACAGCCATTTGGCCAACCCACCAGGCCAGAGAAAAGTCAGCAGTTGAAGTGTGGTATGTGCATGCATTCAGAAATGGGACTTCTGTCACTCGCTGGCTGTGATGACAGATTAGCGAATAAGAACAAATTAGGAGGTATGAAATGGCTGATTAAGCAGTTAGTAATGTAGGATTTTCTTTTGTAACTTTGTCTTGTTATGTTATGTGTCAGCTATCATTAATATGAAATAGGTTATCCTAGTCGTTGTGCTCGCTACCTCAATCATGCCAAATGCAAGACAGCTGGCCAACAAACTGAACGCAAGCTGCTGTGTTCTTGCTAACTTCAATTGGGCACATAAGAAGTCCACCCACCTTTAAATTTAAAGGTTTATAAATGATATTTTCTGATCTATTGTTAGAAATTGTTTTAAATTTTTTCACCTTTTATGGGTGAAATAAGAAAAAAGATTAGAATTTAAGTCTTCTTTATATTTTTGTGAAAAGTGTATTTTTTAACTGACACTAAAATGCCTAGTCATTTTTCAAAGGGCAGTGGTGTGTAGCCCCCAGCCAATAACAGTATGCAGGGTGTGAGGTGTGGGACTCTATAAAAAAGTAGCAACCAGGTGCCAGATCGTAAGCACGTGGGACCACCAGAAGCGTGTATGCTTTGAGCCGGGGAGGAGGGGCCAACTTTGAATGTTGTGTTTTCAAACAGCAACTGACAAATCCCATTCGTTATACCTTTAATACTATGGGATGTTGAATGCTGGTGAATATACTATCTTGGGGTGAAGGGTGTGGTGCTGCAATGTACATTTTGAACTCAATATTATTTGCATATGGTGGTGAGGAAAATGTAGAAATGCATGGCATTCATTTTGATATGGCATGTTGTGGAGACTGGAAGGGGGTTGAATGATGGACCTGAATGAATGAACCTCTTGAGATGAACGATAGAGGAACGCCCAAGGCTAATGTATTTCATACACAAATTTGCCAAAAGACTGCACTAGTCCTCATTATTGCTGGATATTGTAAAGGGGATCACTAGGGGATCAAAGGGGAGCAACTCAGCTTAATTCATAGAGGCGTAGTTATATATGTAACTATGTATGTTTTAGTGCCTATACTGGCCAGTAACAGTGCACCTGAAGCATCTTTCTTACAGGCCAAAACTGACAGTGACTTCAGTCCTCCCCTAGTCTCCACCTTCACTGATGGCTAAGACGGTGGTTCAGAGTGGTTTGAACTGCTACCTTAATGTTACTGCTCCAGTAGGTGCAGCAGGAGTGGAGAGTGACAAAATAGGGGATGTGGTGAGTGGCAGGGAGGATGTAGATTTCGCCCCCAACACTATTAACACTGATCAACAAAATAAACTACTAGCTACTTGCTGTAGTAGTTAAGGTAGTATTTCCACTACTGCAGTATTTTTACAACTACTACTCTCAGTTGCGCATTCTCAATCTTTCCATACTCCATACTGTCCACGCTGCTTGTGGTTGATTACTGTATTTATATGTCGGGGGTAGGTGTGTGTGAACGTGACACTGTCTTGTAATTTGGTGGCGGAGTGTTCCAGGGTACGTCATACTGTTTTAACAGATTTTTGGGGGTTTAGAGGATAGAATTACTGGACTGTCCCCGGAAAAGGGAAAATGTTGAATTGAACACTATAAAATGGGACCAGGGTCAATTAATAGTGTAATACAGTGACTGTACATGTGATTTACTAGTGTTACTAGTGTTAACTTACTCTTTAATAAGAATACATCAAACATCAATACCTGCTTTTCTTGTTCATGGCTGCAGGAGGCTGAAGCCTATCCCTGGGTATGCACTGGGCAAGAGGCAAGGCACATACATTCACACTCAAGTCAGTTTGATACTGTATGTTTCCAGTATCAAACACAAATAGGGGTCTGGACTAGATTGTAGATTAATTTGTGCATAAACCAACTTTGTATATAATTAATTTAAGCGTCAGCCCTTTCCAAACAGCATTAGGATGCGCTTGTCATGCATTTTCATTACCTGTTTTCTGGAGTCTGAATGTGATGCATTCAGAACCTTTGATGAGATCTTGACCAGGCACAGCTGACATTTACCTGCTTCATATAGATATGAAAGGCTCGTCTGATACAGTATTGAGGGTGACAGCAAGCATTAACTGAACTCAACAGGGCTGAAAAATAAGAAATGTCATTAACACATACTGGTAAAGTTTCAACATGTCAGTGGATCCTTTCTTTACTAGAGCCTGTATAGATAGCACATTTCACAGAGGCAAAGGTAATCACGTTGAATGGAATCACATGTGGGATGAAATGAAAAAAAAAAGGACTGATGCAAGGTGAGGAAGATATTTTGGGCAGAGAGAAGGGGAGAAGAGCAAAGGGGTGCATCACAGAGAGAAAAGGGAGAGATGATGGATTGAACATGAGAAGATAATGAGGAATGAAATACTGTTCAACAAAATGTCATCTCTCAGACAGTGGTCTGGGGAGCATTGCTGCCATTTCACTGAGATTGTTACTGTAGATGAATTTCACCTACAAAGACATCAATTCCTCGGGTGCAGCATTTCCTGGATTTCGCAGCGATAGAGGCTTTGAAAACCCAGCTTTGAAAGCGGACAGAGTGTCAGCCCCAATGAGGCTGCTTTGGCATCGAGATGAAGGTTGAATAGGAAGAGAGCGCATGTATATCTTTAGATCAAGACTGCTGTGTGACTAGTGCAGATATTCAGATCTCAAAGGAAAAAATGCCACTGTGGCATTGCCGTCTTACATCATAGATGTTGTGGTAAGACTGATCAACCTAAACACACAGATAATTTGCTTTTGCTAAGGTGTTCTGAACTGAGAAAGGTTATCTGTGACTCTGGTTAACCGGGATATAGCAGCTACATTTTGCTGTAGGATGATATTTTCGAGCTCTTAAAGAGTAGGATTTTCAGCAGGGACGTAACTATCTAAAGTGTTAGTTTCCAGTGCTAGTTTTTAAAGGCCAGTGGATGTTTGAGGTCTGAGAGGAGGCCAACAAGCTGTCAATTAAAGGTGGTAAAAGGAGTTATATGTGCTGTTTCCCTGTGTGACTTTGAAAATCTAACAAAACTTTGTACAAACAAGGCAAAGTCAGCAAAAGGTCTCGGAAGGCACACAGACTACCACATTTTAAAAGCTGAGATGTTCCATTTTAAAAGTTCAAAGTGGAGGTCAAATAACTGTGGTTTGTCCTCTCTACTGGTAAAGAGGAAGAAATTACAAGCAAAAATTACAGGCTGACTTCTGAATGAAACGGGGTCCTCCACAAACACAGCGGGGGAATTGGAGAACACCTTCTAAGTACTGCTATGTCACGTCCCAGTAATATCGTTTATATGCTTTTCCTTAAAACACTGTGACCTTCCATTAACTTTAAATTCCAGTTTCCAAAGCAGTGTACATGTAATCTTTGAAAATATGAAATGTGTGGCAAAATGCTATGTCAGGTCACACCTCAGCGGGGTGCAATTAATTTCACACTATGTGAATTTGCAATAAAACATCATGCAGGGCACTTTAAAGACAAGTTTTACTTTTACATTAACATATAAGTATCCTTTAACTGAGGTAAGTTGAGGTATAATGGCAGGAAATATCATCAGATAGGAATCACATGCTGCGAAGGAAGGCTGGAGGCTTATATGCTGTCAGCCTTATCGGTTGGCAGAGAGCAGAAACTACAGAAGCAGTAAAGTTGGTTTAAAATTTTCTGGCTGGCCAGCAAACTGCATAAGTAAAATTAAAGCTGTAATGCCTTAATTTTATGCCTTTTAAAGCTGATTATTTTACCCCAAAATCATAGAACCAACATAACACCTAAAAACATGATGCACAGATGAGGTTTTTAGCTCGGCTTTGTAGTTACTGCAACATTTTAAAAGCTGTTTTCATTAAAAAGCATACATTTCTATGTGATGATACTGTTTTGCAAAATAAACAGATGCCAGAAAGGTAGATTCAGGTTTTAACTACATTTTGACTAAATATGTAGTTACTGCGTTTTTGCCTTTGTGGAGCAGTATAGACATTGCTGAGATATGGAAATCCCTAAAAAGAAGTCAGGTTTTAAACAAACCTCCAAACTTATTTGACAGAGAAAACAAAGGCAAACAGTATTTTTTTCCTCTAAACTGCCTGTTGTAAACATTCATCAGTGGGATGATAGAAAGCGCTGATGTGATGTTAAGGAGTAATTCTAATTATCTTCTATTAATGCACCCTAATTAATTAGGGGTAACACAGTGACTGAAACGGTAAATTGCCTAGTGCTGCGACTGGAATGTGAATGTGTGACAGGCCTGGTAGTAGAATGGCAACCTGTCCAGAGGGTAGAAAATGGATGGATGGATGGGTAGAGAGGGTATAAAAGTGGATGGATGGATGGATGGATGGATGGAGCGGGTATAGAAAACGAATGGCTGAATGGAAGGATGGATTTATGGACTGATACATTGTTGAATGGATGGCAAGGACGAATGGAGAAGGTATAGGAAATATAAAAAATGAATATATAAAAAAATGAATGGATTAAAGGGCAGGATGGATGGTTGAACGGAAGATGGACAGATGAGGCTAGTATAGAAAATTAATGATTGATGATTGGATTGAGTAGGTATAGAATATGGATGGATGGATGGATAGATGGAGGGGGTATAGAAAAAAAATGGGTTACTGGGCAGATAGATGGATGTTTGAATTGATGGATGGAGGGATCGATGATGCAGGTACAGGAAATAGATGGATGAATAAAAGAGTGTATGGATGGATGGTTGGACAGATAGGTGGGAGGACTAATGGATTCAACAGGTATAGAACAAAGATATGCAAAAATACTGTAAATGGGTTATGGAGCAGATGGATGGATACTTGAATGGATGGTTGAAAGGATGGATGGATGTATAGAGAAGGCATTAACATGGATGTAAAATGAATTGATTAATGGGCAGACAGATGAATGGGGCTGGTTGAAAATGAATGGCTAAGTGGAAGGATGTATGGATGGATGGAGTGGGTAAAATGAATGGATTAATAGGCAGAGGATGGATGGTTGAATAGGTGGATGAATGGATGGTACCTAATTAGTAAAATAATTCCCTCATCAAAATACCAAAGAAGGAAATAATACTGGATCTTTACTGGAGTAATTGGGCAGGTGTTTTTAGCGACATGATATGTAATAATGTATGTCTTATCACAATTGTGCCAATCTTTCACTCAAACTTTTCATTAAACCTATCTGTCCATGTAAATTAACATTCTCCAGACATCTTAATAGACATGAAGCTTTGATCAATTTGTTCCCCAAACCCACACTTCAACCGAACACAAGATGCAAATGAGCAGGCGAACAGTTCATTATTTTTAATCCTTCATCTTATTTTTGGGGAAATCGTGTTTGCTGAACAATGAAATACTTATTAGCACCCCAGACAAAGGACGCTGTGATTGACAGGATTATATTTAAACAAAGCCAGTGGTTAATCACTTCTCTCTGCATGAGGGCACACAGCCTGGTATTTGTTCTCTATCTCTAATTAAACAGAATTACATTCCATAACACATTGTAAAAGCCGGGGCGTGTTTCAGACCTCAAAACAAACTACTGCAGAACATTTTCAAGGAAATGAGGGGTTCACAGAGGTAACAGACAACAAAAAACTGAGAAAGAGAGTCATCCAGACAGGGTTATGAGACGCTCGCGTCACGCAGTGTGTGTTGGCCCTCAACTGCAGCTGGCCAGTAAAAATATTGTTTATCATCAAGCTTTGGAGTAATAGACTTAAAATGGTCCATCAATGCTGGTGAAGTGCCTTCCTCTATAACCATTTCAGTGCTATCTACAATGTCACAGATGGGTTACCTTTTTGTTATTTATTTATGATTTTCCCTTTTTCCAACCAAAATAATACGTATTATTTGGAAAAGAGTGACCTCCAACATACTGTGGCCTAACTAATATCAGATCTGAGGCAAATTTGAAGAACTTGGAAACACTAAAGTTCCTCTTAAACAGTTTGGTAACCTACATCCACTTGTTAATCACACTGACTACAAAATTACTGTATATTCTGTCATCAGTCACTGCTTCACTTTTCTTCAGAAACGATGACAGCATCATTGTGTTTGGACTCTTTTGTGCTGGACTTAGAGTGCAACATGAACATGAAATACATGTAGTACAGGGACACAATGAAGGAATTATTAGTGTGTGAAATGTGTGTGCTTGCTAATGCATTGCGCATTACACACTACAGTCCAATAATAGTCTATTTTCATTGTAACAATTGTTAATATTTTACAAATTGATAAAACTCCTTTGGTGCACAGGAAATGATGTGTTTGTGTTACTCGTTTGTTTGGATAGAGTGCTGGGTTGTTAGCATAAGCAATGTTAACCAAAATGGTGATACAGACTGTGCTTTAGAAAGTGCAGCACAAAAGTTCCATATGATATTTATAGTTCTGGATTTTATTTTTGTAATTTGGGCCATCATTCCTATCGGGAATAATAACATTTTAGTCACCAATGTTATTGGTGATCCCGGAACAAGGTGACAATGCTAAAAAGAAGTTGCAATGCAGCAAGAAACACAAGCAGTCAGATGATCAGACAAGTGCAACAAACCCCCAGATTACCCAAATTTATTTGGAGGAGAAAACAAAGGTGACTGGCACAGTTATTATCCCAATTATCAATTAAAAACGACAGACCAACTTCATGGTTCAACTTAACCAAAATTGTACACACTCACAGTTTCCCCATGGGATTATCTGGGGTGTTGTCACTTTTAGTTTTACTTCCAAATAAATTGGTGTAGATAATCTGGCTAAACTGTTTTCAACCTGCCTGATAATCTGAGGGCTTTTGCTTTTCGCCCCTTTAGATTTTGTTGTAACCATGTGGTGTTCTCAGATCTCAGCAATTATTTTGGTGAGAAGAATGATACCATAACTGAGAATGGTTACGGCTATGAAAACAAGGCGGAACCTCTAATAAACCCAAATTATCCTGTAAGTGTTTATCACCAAAGTAGGACAAAAAATAACACGACAGTCTACACCAATGCTAGTGGCTCTGTGAGGCTGTATTTAGGGACAGTGGTGCTTTGAGCTAAATTCTAATATTAGCATGACAACATGCTCACCATGAAAATGCTAACATGCAGATGTTCAGCAGGTATAATGTTCACAATTCCAGTTTTGCATGTTAGCATGTTAATATTTCTTAGCACTAAACACAAAGTAGAGCTGAGTCTGATGGAAATGTCATTAGTTTTGCAGGAATTTGGTCATAAACCAAAGTATCGGAGAAATTATAAATATTCACCTTTGGGTAATAAGACTCTAGATCTCTGTTATGGGTCCATCAAAGGAGCATACAGATCAACTATGATGCCTCACAACACCATACATTTGGAACCAGTCTACGTGACCGTATTAAAAAGAGAGGACATCCACTCCAAACCTGCGAAAGTGTGGTCAATGGATGCTATCCATTCTTTTATTTCTCAGGCCACCAAACTGCTGATGATTAGCTTCCCTTTTAACTACTGGGGGCTGATGGGGGTTTTAGCGATGGCTAAACGTATTGTAGGTTTCCTGTTGTACTGCAACTTGATGCATTAATGTATTTATGTATTTTATCATGTTTTTTGTACCTGGGTCTGTGTGCTTATGTCTGTATGTTCTGTGTTTTACTTGGCTGCAAGATAAATTTGCCCTCGGGGACAATAAAGTTGACATTGAAGCTGCTGCTAGATGAAAACTTAAGGGATCACCAAAGTCATTACAGTTCATCCTGAGGGGCACATGAATCCCAAAGTGTAATACAGTTCATGGCAACCCATCCAACAGTTGTTGAGACCAAAAGTGTCAACCTCACGGTGGTGCTAGAGGAAAAGTCAAGGGATCGCTAGAAGTCACTAGAATTTATTCTCTCGGGGAGCATGAATGTCTGTGCAAAATTTCATGGAAATCCATCCAGTTGTTGGTGAGATATTTCAGTCTGGAACAAAGTGGACTATCAGAACGACAGATCGACATTGACATCCCTACAGCCACGCTGCTAACATGGCTAAAAAATTCTGTACATTACCACTATCCAAATATAGGTTTGATTTGGAGAGGAAATACCCATCTTCATGCATAAATACCGACAAGCCATACTGGGTCATGGGGAGTATGGCTAACTGGCTGGTCTTATTGCAAGTGTCTTTTAATGCCTGTTAAGAACAGTTATAAATATTTCAGTCTGTTGACAGCAGCTAGAGTAATCAATGAATAAAAGTAGCTCCAAAAGCAAGCAACTTCAGAGCAAAATTATAAATACATATTGCGGGTAGGAATATGCTGAATGAATACAAAATTACTTGTACTCCCCTTCTGTTTATCTGTTCTGAATGCCACACAGGAAGCTACATTTGTACAGTCAATAATGGTGGATAAGTCGGACAGGCAGGTGACTGATAGAACTCCTTCATCAAGGTGGCACCCGAATCAAGCAGCCCCTCAAATGATAAAGAGTGATAGAACACCTCAGATCAAATCGATTGATAATCAGTGTTGCCATGTACGGAGTCAACACACGTTCATCACTCATAGTGATATCGTCACCTATTCATCTCCAGATGTACTTAGAATGAGTCATTTCCCACAGGACCACATACTTATGCTTTGAACAATTTGAAGAGAAATGTAAGGAAATTAACGCTAAACCCCAGATGATATGCTCAAGAGGTTCAGAACATCATTGCTTTGTGAGAATAAATCTTTCTCTGGTGGTTTTAATGTGGTGGCCGCTGATGTGCTCTCTTTACTTTTCTGGAATAATCAGCGGGGCGGTTGCCTCCAATCATTTTGTCTCTGCTGAACGCCGCAAGGATTCATGACACGCTCAATTGAAACAGTGAATCCATCTGTGAATATTCTGCCCCATCAAATGCTGCTCACAGGAGGTGCTTGAAAAAATCTACACCTGCTTCTCACCATGTTTTACACTGAATAAGTTCCTTCATTCACTATCTGCACACTGAACTACTGACTGTCTTTGTGGCAGGTCAGCTCGGTTCTAAATAAATAGACTTAATATTCAACAGAAATGTTTTACATCAGAGATCCTCAGAGTCTCCCAGATCTCTAAATAGATACGCACTAGACACCAAATTTGACCACATAATTTGATAAGATTTTGTCTCTGTGGGCACATATGGGAAATTGTATTTCCTGATGATTATGAGGATTCAGTTTTTAATTGCACAACAGCCTACACTATATGTGAGAATACAATTAGAGAAGGGTTAGATAGTGATAACGCTGAAACTGATGATTAGAATTCCTACGCACTCTCTTATGCCCCTTTCACAGGAGACTTTCATATGACATTCTTTAACTTTTGTCTCTCTATATTGCTTTTGACAGGTAAATGTTCATAAAAGTTCTTTAAACATCAATACAGTTCACCAAAGCCAAGTCGGGTCTGGCCCACATTCAACCCAGGTTATAGAGGAAGTAGAGGTTTTCACAGGCCCAAAATCTTGACCCAAAATGGCCCCACAGAAAGCCTACCTGAACCCAACATGCATAAAAATAATAAAAAACAAAAACAAACAAACAAAGAAACCCAGACCTGATCTGAAAGAGACCCGAGTTAATTAGACACCGGACACTTGCAGCAGCATGGTGCACCACCAGTTAACAAGCAGCAGCGATCAAAAAGAGTGGCAGTACATGTCCTAAGAATCAATGTAATATTTTTCACAGTTCACACTGTCCATCTTGCCTCTAAAACCACATTTTCCACCTTCAGTGATTGATGCACCACATGATCAAAGCTGATAGCGAGTATCCCTGAATCCACTCGGGTATTAGACGTACTGACACACAGACCAAAGACTTGCAGCAACAGAGCAGTACCCTGCCCAAACCCAATTAGACTGAATATAATTTAGACCTGGCCCTACTCACTTGAGTTACTTAAGTAAAGAACTGAACAGACCCAAGAAGACCTCTATCATGAAGCCAGGTCGGCTGACCAATTCAGAACAACGCTGGTTTAACCTGTGTCACTGTGTCCCCAGTCAGACGCAGTGTGAAATGAATCTCTCCATCACTTTTCAGGGGACCCCTTGGAGCTTTGTCAAAACCTTCTTGGTTCCTTATTGCAGTCTGAAAAGCGTAATATGGCCTTTTCTAAACTGTCTCTGTTCCCCAAGCTTTCATGCAACAATGTATTTCCTCATAGAAGGTTTCTTTCATTAGCTTCTTGAAAAGCCAAAACTTGATATTGGGGTCCTTTGCCCACATTCAAAGATAACCCTAAGCCTAACCCTATGTACTACAGTATTTGATGGTAAAATTTATGAACCTACTAATAACTATAGCCAAGATTAAACAATAATAATAAACTATTATTTCAATATTGAATATGTACAGATATATTTGGTACATGTCTAGGCTCTGACTTAGGATAGACCAAACTCTGCACAGCAAATATTGGGTAGTGACGATAATAAAGTCCACCGTTGGGGTACATACAGTAGACACAGAGCCTACAGATGGGTGGTGAGGTGGAGGTAGGATCAAAATTTATACAGCCGGACCAGAGATGCAATCTTTTTTATTCCATTCATTCGTCTTCCTTATCAAAACCCGGAGCCTACCTTACCCACAATGCACCTTGATCAAGATTCTGGTGTGTTATACTAGTAGCGGCTGCTGTGGCCTCGAGCCGCTATAGCTTCCAGCACTCAAGCAGAGATGAGGAGCGGGCTACAGAGCTCTGGGAAGCTCACTTCATTCAACTCCATTTTCAAACTTGTAGTCTTCAGCTTACTCAAGTGACATCACTTGAGGCAATTTATCCTCATGCAGCGACAAAAGGCCTGTAAACAGACTTTGATATGTAAAGTCATCTTTAAGCTGTTCAGAAGGACTGATACAATGAAAATTAAACACAATGAAAACCACAAGCTAGTGTTAAAAAAGCTAACTGAGGAATAGGACAGGACTTTTGCTCACTGTTTGAGGTAACACCTCGCTTTAAGTGTAATGTAATAGGAGGACTCCTTTTTTAGCATGAATCGGCTTTTCTATTTCTGCTAAAAGAAATAGGGAATCATCGGGCCAGGCTGAGTAAATTACATATAATTAGAAATGATCATCTGCTTATAGAGTAATTCCCTTTCGAAAAGTGTTCTGTTTGGCTTGTGTGAGTGGCATATTATGCGTTTTTGTTTAAAAGGTTTGGGGCACAACACTAATTTCAGCTTTTCCACATTTCCTTTCATCTCATTATGTTCCCCACAGCTCATATGCACGACTCCCGTAATGTGTAACAGCGGCCATGACTTCTGGTTGATCAGCACAAATAGCAAAGGCTGGAGCCTTCAAACCGGCAATTCTGTGCTGAAGTACGCAGCTAACGATAAGGTATGAGTTCCAATAAGAGTGCAATGTATGAGAACTACAGCAGCTAATGGGCTGAAACAAAAGCAGTGGAGTCACTTTAGATATGAACAGAAGGAAAACAGAGGGAGAGGGAACAGTTGATGGGGACTACAAACAGTCTGATGAGACACAACTCTTGCTATAACTGTGTCCATGAAAACTGGCATTCCCTACAATTTGCCACAACATTAGTTCCGTTACAATAGAGTGGAGGTAATGGCATTGATAATTAGATTGTTTAGATGTATTAAAGTAGTGGCTAGAGGGTACATGGGTAAATTTCTTTATGCAGAAGTGATTTTTATAGGTGGAGTGGAAGGGATGACAGCCAGACAGCGCTGACACTGTAAAGGCAGATTCTTGTCTTTGTACCTTCATTGCAGAGACAGCCTTGACAATCTGTGTTAAACAGTGCTGATGGCGATCAATTGACACTCACAGGTGAGCCAAGGTGGTCTAAAATGATGATAGAATTAGGATCTAAATCTGCAGAAAAATCAATAACCCCATAAAAGAGAATCTAGAGTACAGTGATTAAAATCTGACTTAGTGAGGCAATAAATCCAGACAGCATTTCGCTAAAGTTGCCCTTAAGCGTAAACCGAAAAAAAAAGAAAAATGACTAAAAATTTACGTACAGTAATACATTCACATTCCCAGCACGCCTCCCCTTTCTCAGGCTCGAGCACTTAAAGTCTTTCCATTTTCTGCAATTTCACTTACACTGTGAGGTGACATTTTTTATGAGCATTCAAAGATTTTCTGAGGTACAAGTTTTTTTTTTCTGCAGTGCTGTTTAATGTTCTGGATGATTAGCTCTGTTCCAGCAGTCTGTGCTGACATGTTTAGCCAATGCATCTATTTTCCCATGCTGAGAGTGTAAAGACTTAGAGGGGTTTGGAGGACTGGATTAACTGAGAGGCAAATGGGCTGTGATGGGATGTGATGAGCCAATGACAACAGCAAGCGCTGAGAAGCGACCGTCTGATAGAAGCTCCTCCGGGACTGACTGTGCATTAGTGCATCTTTAGTGGTAAATGCGTTCCTCTGTCTGAATAGGTGGATAGCTCTGCGAGTGAAGCACGGTGTTTGTCTCCACATGACGAAGAAGCCTCGCCTTTGTTCTGGATCACTTGTTAAGCCCTCAACATATGCATTACCCTGGGGAGACGTAAACTCCTCCAGACAGTGAATCATGTATAAATAAAGTACAGTATGCAGATAGGGATAGGTTCAGTCCTTTTTGGTGTTGGCACAGGTAAGCTGAGTGATTGAAGTGGCTTTGAATATTACGTTTGGTCCTAAATGCACTGGTTTAAGCACCAAAGAAAGAGACGGCGTCATGGGATTGTGACACATACAGTAAGCATCTATAGGTAGCAGTAAGGTACCACAGTGAGGGATCATTGTAAGGGTAAAGCCAGGGCCACGGACACCTCCCACACTTGGTAGGAAATCTTTGCGAGCAGATCCATCATATCGATGCGAATGCAGTTTACTGCCTGCCTCAATTGTTACAGCAGTTAAGGTTCATAAGTATAATACATCAGTGCAAAGCTGCATCTGAATGTCAGGAGTAAAATAATGGGCTGTGATTTACATTAATTTACAACAAATCCAAGGTGTTACTGGTTACCATCCTGCCATTTCCCACCCCTTCCAGATCACAGTTCACTTATTTGAACTCGTTTGCCCTCCTGTGCCACCTGTAAGTGATTCATCGCCTCTCATAGGAAATGAATGGGAGGCAGCTGCTCCACCTAGTTTGCCATACTCAGTCTAGTTGTACAGTATCATAAAGTGTAAATAAAGGGGCTCTTAATTAGGCAGAGAGAGGCAGGTGGACTTGATAGAATGAAAGGGCGGGAATTTTAAAAAATGGATATGAGTTCAATTTCTTGTTGCCTCGAAACCCAAGGGTTGATGCCTAAATTCTTATCCAACAAAAGCTGCAACAGGCCTGTTTTACATTTCTCTCTCCCTATGAAGAACCGATGGAAATCTGGCTGTTGCAGCAGCAGGTATTTGTATATTCAGATGTTAGGCATAGTAAGTATCAGTGGCTGACTTGCTTGGGTAAACCAAGTATTTAGCCGTCAGCATGTGAGCTAGCTAATATTGTTGTTACTGCCGTTGTTTTCATTTTTATTGTTAGATGATTAAGTTGAAGCTGTTGATTTAAAGGAATAACTCGCCATTTGGGGTAAAATGGTTATTTGCTAGGTAGATGACAAGAAGAATACTGTGTCTTGGTCTTTCTGCACAGCCTGGACCTAGGACTTTTATGCTCATGCTGTGGATTTTTCCATTGACAATTTCAGTAAAGTTCATTCAAACAAGACCACTGCCTCCTCAACAATTTTGCCAAAAAGAGAGAAAGGCAGAATTAGGCCACGAATGAAAAGTAAAAGTAAAAAAAAAAAATGAAGCATGAGCTGGAAAATGGAGATGATATGGTCTGTCCTGCAGGTTCTGTATTATACCACAGCACAGTTTCATTCAAGACTAGGTTTTCATCGTGACCCCCCTCAATCTACACACACACACCGATCAGGCAGTAATTTGGCCCGATTCTAGAATTAGATGTAGTTGACCAATTCTGGGTTAAAATCTGGCTAAATCAGTATAATGTCTTCCTGGCTTAATAGACCGTGTATGAAATGCAGCTTCATGCAATGAAACTGGCAAGAAGCTAAAAAATTTGCTAAGATAGAAGGTGCTGACTTGTGGAGTAGTCATAGGTTGCCTTCGTGTGGTGTAACTGCACCACCTGGCAGCTCTAAACGCCACAGGGCAGAGATTGGCAGAGCCAAAAAAAAACTCAAGGAGGGTTGACACCTTCTCACCTGAGTTTCCTTCGATCAACATTCTTTTGATGAAATTCCAACCTGGCAATAGTGCACCAGGCGCAGCAGATACAGTTGCACTGCCACTACAGTGCTGCAGCTCCGGAAGACTTTGTGGTTGGATAAGCCCCTGTCACAACAGCAAGTACATTCTTAAGGCAAACACCACAGCCTTTGACCTTTTGCTGTACCTCCATTAAAGGTCTATATTGAGAATCATTAAACGTCCAGGGATGACCGAAAGTCTCACTGCGATCACGCTGGTGACTGCAGAGATTTAGCTGCTGTGCAGGATGCAAATACCTGCAGGCTCAATCAATCCCTCTTTTGCTTCTCTCATAATTTCTCTAGATGAGTCTCTCACTTGCCATACCATGCCCAGTATCTCATCAGATCTGACTTCCTTTGCTACATTTAATATTAGGTTCAGAGATGAGTTTCCAACAGACTTGTGCCGGACTGACCTATGAGATATCACACTGCAAAATTTACAGTACGATCAAATATTACAACCACTTTCTTAGTGTGTGGTGTGATGTACTGTATATGGAAATGTGATCCAGATTTTGAGCTGTAACGTCAAAGGAAGATGAAAATAATTTTATTTGTAACATTTTCATGATGTACATGCCATCCAACATTTAATGTCCTGAAGACTTTGACCTCAAGATGATTGCTCCGTTTTAGTGGAACCTACTCACTACTACCCAATTTTTTGTGGTAGCATAGGAAAGTAAGGGACCCAAAGTTTAACCCTGGTGAATCCCACATGGAATGATAGCTGGAATGGACAATGAATTACCTACTGAGATATCTGTCAGCGATACAGTGCAGCACCAACAAAATTCATTTAAAACTGATGATGATGATGATCAATAATATCAAAGGCTGTGCTGGTATTTAAGAAAAGGGGAATTACTGATGAGGAGGAGGTTGTTAATTACTTTTAACAGTGTTGTGGTTTTCATCAAAGCCAGAAATGACATAATTGATTAAAAAAAACCTTCCCTAAACCATTGGAAAATCTTACTTGGATGCATGAAAATGGGTCTAAAATTATATGAAACAGTCTGATCTAGTCCAGGTTAATGCATATTTGACAAATTAATCATTTTTTTTAAAATGCCACGATGCCTTCCTGCCAAGCATCAACAGGCAGATTGGTGGTGACAGTGTGGATCCTTTTTACCCTCCCATTAAGCCCCATAGAGCCAAATGTCCACTGTTAACACTACAGTGTACCTTGAGATTGTTGCTGACTGGAAGGATACAGATTTTTGGGAAAAGGATGTTCACCGCTTGAATGTGCTACCAAAAACTGCGGGAGCTCAATGACATTATCACACCAGTATCTATGAACAGAACATTTCCAACCACTTGATGAACCCAGGCCTGAATTGAAGATGCTCTGGAGGCAAACAGGGATAATACCTTCCACTACTGCTAGATGTGTCTTAAAAATGTAGACCCAAGCAGTCTCCTTGTCTGTATATTGTTGAGTTTTGTCTGTATGTGTAAGTCTGCCTGTCCATCCATGTGTAAAGCATGAGGCAAGCACCCACTTCCCACATCCTTGCAAGCCTTTTCATTGACAAGAAAGAATGTCCTTTTATCTCTTTATTGTCTTTTTAATGTTCCTTTTGAATGTTAATGTCCACATGAGAAGTGCAATATGAATCATTCATGTTTTTATTACATTAAAACTCTGCTGTTAATTCAAAGTCTCTCAGAGCAAACTCAAAATGTCTAGAATGCTCCACAGAAGTAAGATAACACCTACTACAAATGCACCTTTGATATGATCAGGGCGAGAGATTTATGTTTTGATGCATCAAGGCCTGCAAAAACACTTCAACTGAAAGAGTCAACAATAAGGCATTAAATAAATTCTCCAGGGGAATTGTGGCTTCAAAAGAAAGGATATGTTAACAGTGCTTGCCTGAAATGGTTATTGATTTTATGCTCATGTGAAACAAGTACAGACTCTTTTAATAATTTCGATGCACAACCCCTAGATTTAATCTGGTCAACAGGCAAAACAATCGATACATTTTCATCTCCATCGGCTCACGGTTGTGTAATGCCTGCTCTCATTTCCAGCAGTCTTCATCCCACCTAAGCCCATATCTTAGGGAGATTTTCTCCGCTTCCGTCTGTATTAGGGTTTTCATCACTTTTTCCACTGAGCTGTCATTTTGTCATGCTCTGCCTGTGTCAGTGTGTGTATGTCCTGTGCGTCTATCCTTCTGAGAACCAATGTCTCCATTGGGTAGATGAAGAAACAGCTCTACAGGGGTTAGTCTTATGAATAGATTTAGGGTTGATATCGGAATTAGGTTTAAGTTTAATTGTGATAAGAATATCTAAGGTTTTTAGTAGATTAACTCAGCTATTAACTGACAACAACATAGACACCAAGTTATGAATGTGTCCCCAGACGGAGAGAATGCTAACGCCGGTGTTCTGTGCTAACACTTACATTTACACAATCTTTAAGGACAGAAGGACAGTAGCATTTTCCAAAAAAGACCGTCAGAGGAGCCAATACGTTGGAGCAAGAGCAAGATATCCTGGTGACTACTGGCCAGATTGCCACGGAATTTGGTATAGATATTATTTGTGGTTCCCAAGAGGATGACCCCAAAGAATTTAGTTACCTCTCTGATCTTTGACATGGTGCCACTATCTGGTCAAACTCCCCCCTTGACCATCACTTAAGTTAATGACAATGTATCTCCAAAACTAATGGCCAGGATTCAGTGAAATCTGCTGTGGTCCCCAGAGGATCAATCATAATAATTTAAATGATCTTGTCTTGATCTTGTTCTTTCTCTAGTTTAACTTTTGCACTTAGCTTTCCATTTGCAAGTTCTAGTTTTGTAATGTGTGTTTAATGTAATATGCTGATTGCCATGACATTTGATGGATGCATCAGCTTTTCTTTTTTAGCCCCTATAGGCTAAAACAAGCCTCTAAGAATAGCATCATTTGTTTGTTCTATCTAATTCTTGTGTTATGGTGGTGAAATACAACTGGTAGCCTCAGGACCGGAAGCAGGGCATTTTTTTATTAAATGGCCTATAGGATTTATATATTTTGCAAATGAATTATAATACATTTAGCTAGTTACAGCCAGGTTACATTTTTGGAACTATTGTAGACATTTTAAAAAAATATCTTACCAGATAGTCCACTTAGCGTTGTGGAGTTCTGTGCTGTTCTGGAGCTTTTGATAATTTAAATCTCAATTTTTAAGCCAACATGGATGAGAAGTCCTTAAAGTGAACAGAAAAAATGGGAACTGGTACATTTAAATTTCCATGACAGTTGGGCAACTCCATCTGCTGATGGTACGATACATGATACCATTAAAAGCTCCAGAACAGCTAGTAAACTAGTAGACTAGATTACTTTTATTAACTGCTGTTTTCAAGGTCAAGCATGAACTTTGAATCTCAATATTTTAGACATTTCTGGAGGCCCACCATCACTCATCTTACCGTACCTGTGTTTAGATGATAGCACAGTGTTCTGTACTGTGACTCCAATCAACCCCATCTCCATTTCATTCATCCAGGCAGCATTATGTTTCCTCAAAACATCTTAGCCGATGCAAATTAGTTGTATATGAATGTAATTTATAGTCTGACTAGTTAAACTAGTTGGAGGTTTCCCAACAAACACTGAGCCTGTGCTGCTTTACTGTGGGCAATACTGTGTAGGCCTGCCTGCACAAACCCGCACAGGAACTGTACTGCCATTTCAGAGTGTAGAAGATAGATAAGCACAGTAAATACTGGTCTATGGTGGGTCCATATGGGGGCAACGCACAATACATTTGGGGCTGCTTGAAAGGTCAACAGTGGGCAGCCCAAACACAGTCAAATTAGGGCCAAAACTGTGGGTCCACTGCCAATGAGCCCAGCACCTCAGTCCATGTCCTGCCCAGAATGGGCAAGAGCAGACCTGTTAGCTGGATCTCTGTCACCTCATGTATCAACAACTGACTGTCTGTCAGTGTTATAACCCAAAAAACCACATGGGTGATAATACACTTGTCTTGGCAGGAGGGTTACTATGGTTACTAAGGTATTTGTGCAGGTATGTCTCTAGTTTTACTTTACACAGAACATGCACTGAACCAGAAGCTTTGCTCTTGCCTGTCCTCACAAGTATAAAACCACAATGTGTGTGAGAGATGACCCTAACATGGATGGACAGTCCCTGCAGTGACTAACTGGCCAAGTGATTTCTGCGGCCACAGCCTCCTGATCGATGTTAGCGTAGCTGCAGTTTCATCTCTAATAGACCTCTGCTTCCACTTTGACAGAGGACCTCAAACAAAAGAGATGCAGGGGCTCTAACTTTCCTAACCTCGCACCTCAGCAAACTCCAGCTAGCCAAGGCCCCTTGATTATTGCGCTGATAAATGACATCCATCAAGCATAAAGGGCCCAGCTCCCTGCACTAGTAACTTGGCCGCTTGTCAATTACGATTATTAATCTGTTATGACCCCCCACACCACCACCCCACCTGCAGCCCCCCATCCACTCCTCCTCCCTGGACTCAATACGGCCTGCTTGTCTGTCGCTAAATCAAATTACTTCTGAATAACTGATGGTGTGTCCAGATCCATCGCTCCGATAGCCGCAACCATGCTCCTAATCCCCCCTGCTGTTGGCTCAGCTGAAAACAGGGGGGATATTTAAATCGATGAGGACTCTTATTGGTTCTGACAGACTTGGCTTTTATTAGGTGGGGCAAGATGACAACTCCTTATCGACTGCAGGGTGTTCTGGGATGCAGTGAAATGGTATTTCTTTTCAGGTGCCATGTGCTTGCTCCCTGCTGGGAGACCAATGCACTGCACAGACTCCGACAGAAAACCAAGCAACTCTTGACAGACTTTCTACCTAAGCTGCTAATTTCCCTAGCAAATGATGCAGATTTCAGGCTTTTGCTGCCTTGCATGGAAAACAAATATGTTATGAAAGTAATTAAAGAGAATGTCATAGTGAGAAGGAAATCTGGGAATCGAATGTTAAGTATAGTTACACTGAGGCTTAGCAGTGCTAATTATCAGGGGTCAGCACAGTAAAGCATGTCTCCTGCACTTTTCAGCGCCTGTCTCCTTCCAGACGCATGTATAATGAAGACACTGCTGTAACCTAGAGCATGAAGCACACTGCTTTGCTCAGTTCAGCCTCTTAGTTTTCACTCCACCACCCCTAACTACCTCCCAAACACGTCCTCTCTCAGATGTACATTTTGTAACACTGTCACTCCGCTTGTTCTCCTTCAAACGTCTGCCTTGTCCCAGGAGCTCTCTGTCCCGGCATTCCCGTCCCCAGCTGCCTCATTAATGAACTGTAAATACTCTTTGCTATGCAGCAAAATTGATTGACTGGTGAGCCCACAACCCTGGGAGGCTAGAGGAAACTAGGATAACAAGATGTATGTGCCGGGAAACAAGTTTTTTGTGTTTGTTTAATTTACAACTTGCTTAATTTAAAACTGTCTTTGCAGTGCAGAACATAGAGATCATCAACATAAAATATGTTGTCCTCTACGCCAGTATACTTAAAATACACAGTAGGCTATATAGTAACCTGCCTAAGCATGTTCGTCTGGTATTAGCTTTCCTCTGTCGCCTTGTCCCTGCACACTCAGACTGCAAATCCAATTAATCGAACAAAAAAGCGAGTACATATCTCTGACAGCGTGTCATATTTACTATGGGCTGGCAGTCTGAAGCGTGATGTCTCCACAGCTAAGTCAAGGCCAGCCAAGTCCCTGTCAGGGCTCCAAAAGAAAGAAAGGCATATATTCTTAGCTCCATACACCATCATACTTAAAGGGAAGCTTGAGGAGGATCACCCTGAGGCAAAATATCACCAGCAGTCTCCCTCTTTAACATGATAATTCTTACATTAATGAATGAGCAACATTGCTAATCCCATGGCAGATTCATCAAATGTATATTAATCTTGTTAGATGCTATGTGGGAGATGCCATACTCACTTACTTACTTAAATAAGTTAACCTTTCCATCTCTTGTGGAGCAAGACCTGACACCTATGGCAATGTTTTTTAGCAGGCTGTGGCAATATTGAACACAGAAATTGAATTGGACTATGTTTTTCCACAAATCCACAGATTCCACCTTTTTTTTTCATTGCTGAGGCCTTCTATCTCCCCTGTTACAAAGAGGTACAAAGAGATAGTACTCTGATGGGTAAATGGCTGCTGCGAACCAGTGTACAGACTGAGGGAGCATCCTACTTGGTAATATCATGTTTAGGGCGGCAACTAATGATTATTTTATTATTGAATAATTTCTTCAGATTAATTGTTTGGTCTATAAAATGTCTGAAAATTACGTTTTAGAAACTTACATTTTATAGACACATCCTCAAACTGGTTGTTTTGTCTGACCAACTGTCCACAACCCCATTCAGTTTGCTATCACATAAGACAAAGAAAAGCAGCAAATCGTCACGTTTGAGTGGTAGGAACCAGAAAATGTTTTGCATTTTTGCATAAAGAATGATTTAAATGATTATTCCATTATCAAAATAGATGACGATTAATTTTCTGTCGATCAATTGATGTATTAATTGTTTCAGCTCTAATTGTGTTAAGGGATAACAGTATTGAAAGAAACTGTTTTTTACTACAAATTACTTTGTTGTTGCAACTGGGAACAAAACAATGCACCAATACTAAGAAATCTCCATCCGTTGAGGTAGACTGTGAGATGTGGTTGAAAGTGGACTTTGACGTAAGATTCGTTTTTTTTATAATCAAACTGCAGTTACTGAATTCATCCAATGTAGACCCAGTACCTGAACCTCACCTGATTTAACTTGCCAAATGTGTTATTACATCTGTAGTTGATTTTCTTTAGCTTTCGCTTGCTGTTAGCAGTGTAAGCAACAGAATTTTAAAGCCGCACTCATCAATATTTTCACATTAACAACGAGTCAAATGACTACATGTAACATGAAAGTTGTCACTTGTACTGACAAAGCCACAGAGAAGTATCACACAACTCAGCAGTTCCCCTCAACTCTAGAGATTTTTAGCATCTTTCAGCTCATTGTTTTGGTTTACAGAACCTGCAAGGCAGCAGTTTTAAATGAAAAAGCACTTGAACTTGCTGTACACTACCTTCCCAGCACCGAGCAGCAGACAGACACAGTTAGCGACTAGCTGGTGAAGAAAGTGGAGCAGCTAAAGAGACAGGTTTCTCAGGAGTTTGTGGAGAAACTTAGCTAAAAGTAGAGTGAATTGTGAAGACTTACATTAATCAGGTGGAAACTAACACGACTACAAATTAATGTTGAATGTGTGAACTGTTTGGTAACACATTAACCATATCAACTTTAAAAGATGATAATATGCCAGTGTTGTGTTTACAGCTTGTTCTACTGCTGCCAAGTAGCCAAAAAATGTATCTCTCTCACGTTTTATAGGCTTGTAGCCTTAAGTTTTTTAATCAAGAACCAGATATTTTTTTTAGCAACACAGTTCCTTATCTGTTATATACAGATGATTCAACTTGGAGAGTTTTGTGCCCATCCAAGCTTTGGAAGCGCTCTAACTGCCAATCACATAACACTATGCAGAAAATGAATGTCCACAGAGAATGAATCCACAGAGCTAATTCAAGCAATATCTAGCAATAAAAAGTAAAACCCATGCTGTAAAATATTTTAGGATGAATAAGAGCCATTCTGTTATCAAGAGACATAGCCCTTAGCTAATCCATTAACAATACATTTGTAGAGTATAACTTTTTTTCAGCTCTTATTAGCTCTTCCAACCAAATGAGCTTTAACTCACTGTAATGATAGTGTAATGTCACAGTATCCCGGCTCATTGTCAAAATGCAATATGAACCTGTACAGAAAAATGACCATTAATGCCGTGTTTGGAGAGGTTATCACACTGAAGTTTTCAGTGGAAAATGAACCGGAATTCTTCAGCATTAACTCACTGAGAGATTGATCTGAATGAGCTGAAACATGCTAACTTCATTGGGCATCTAATGGACTCCAACAGAGAAGAGATATAGTGGTATTAGTTTGCATTAATGGTAATTTTAATCGCTGCCTGATGAGGCATTATACTATTGTTTAATGATGCTGTGGCACTATTCTGCACTGTAAGTAATGTCTTTCATAGGTTCACAGTCTTTTTCCACTGCTGCAGTTTTTATTTCTTGGCATGTGCTTTAATCCACCTGCTGTAGCATGCCATCCCTGTGGAAACCTGCACAGCCTTACTTACGTACACTCTGTTCGCAATGGACTGTCTCTCATCGCAGAACATATTAAAAATGTAGAGGGAGAGAAGGGGAGTAATAATTGAATCCAACTGAAGGGGTGTTAGCCTGGTACATTTCCAGGCTTCACAGGAAAGCTCAGGTTGTTTCCAGAAAGATTTCCATGGTTTAAGTAAAACACGATTTGTTTCAGACTTTATTACAGTGTACCAGAGCCTGAAACTGACAGTAGTGCCTGCTGTAGTTTGCTAACAATGCGGAGTGGGAATGTAAAGTGTAAAATAGATGGAGAAGCAGTGAGGATGTGTATGAATCTGAAATACAGTACAAGCTGCAAGGAAAGACTGTGGGGAAATCGTCAGTGAGAGAACACTTTAGCGTGCTCTCAGCCTCACTAACAGATTGTCACCACGGCGTCAAACTGCATGTTGGGAAAAGGAGTGGAGGAGAGACGGAGCCACTTTGGTTTTTGTGCTTGTAGTATCAAATAGAGCACATGTCAGGCGGAGCGAGCTTCTTTTTTAGTGCAAAACAAGAAGCGCCACATTATATTCTCTTTCTAAGCTTTCCCAAAAACCTCACTCGGTCTGCAATTGTGTATAGTGAGTCAAAATCTTGTGCAGTATTACTGTTTCTTTTCAAGTTTAACAAATGCAACACAATGCTGTTTTTATATTTCAACTTTCTGATTATTTTCACCTTAAAAATACAAAAATTAAGTTATTACAAAGACTAAACTAGCAATAGAACAAGATGTTAGGCAGATCAATAATGTCTGGAATAAACACAATAAGCACTTGTTAGCAAAAAAGTGACAAAACAGACAAAAGACAGGAAATTAAAGGAAAAGTAAAGCATGAGCACGTTTAAAACGCGCCAGTGGCCATCAGGAGTAGATTATTAGAATTTCACCAAATTAAGACTAGAAACTGCTGAATTACTGGGGACAACTACAAGAGACAGGAGACCGAATGAACACTGGAAACAGACATCATAAGCTGTCCGTAAACACCAGATCAAAACCACTCACGGCATCCACAGGGAAGGGGTCAAAGGACAAGAAGGAAACATCAGCGTGGACGTTCACGATGACATCTGAATCAGCTCCATTTGCTGATGAAGACTGAGATGCAGTTAAACGCTCTGAAAAAGCAATACATGAGCTTTGAGTTGAACAAAAAGCAGGATGACATTACACATTACACAGACGTAGTGCAATCATTTTACACAATCACTTACAGTATGTGCCAATTGTGCTCCTGTAAACAAAACGCCTCATATCTTGATGTTAGCTACCAAAGCCTTTTTTTTACATGACCAGGGCAACCAGGTTTTATTCGCATTTATTCACTCACGCTGCATACTTTACTATTTTCACATAACCCCAGGCCATACAGGTCTCTTCATAAAGCACAAGTAGCTCTTTGTTTTCATGTTGAATGCAAAGCCATTCAGTGAAAGAAACGCTATTATTAACTTGGTGCAATTAACAGACAATCCTGAAACTGCTAACAAGCATACAGTAACCGAACAAACACCAATTAGTAGGATACGGAGGGATGAAGCTTAAGTCACACCAGGTGGCCGCTCTTCCCACATCGCTTCCACAGCTTACTTGCTGATACAGTAGTGTTCGTACAGTTGTATTCAGAGGAGAATGAACAGTGTTTCCTGTCTTTTGTGAGTCATCTAAAGGCAAAGTCTTCTTTCAAAGACATTTATGGCATTTTAATAGTTTCACTCAACCAGGATGGGACAACATTTATTGTAGTTACATTGGAGTACATGTTATTTGTAGAAATATTCCAAATAGCATGTCAGAAAGGAAGGTCAGCTCTGGTGGAAACGTACTCTGTGGCAGAATCATGGGGCTCACTGTCTCTTCAGACGTAACCATTCATTTATCCATACTGGGCACATATTTCCTCCCAGACAGACCATGACTGCATCTAGCCCAACAAGTCCTCCGAATGACAAAAGAGGTTGATTTTTTATTTTTTTTGTTCTCCAAAAGTGTTTTCTGATCTGTCGCGTGATTGGCAGGATGTGCATAGTCTGCCAGTGCCCTCCAAAACACATATGACCATTTCAAAAATGATTTATTTGACTGCTGGCTCATCTGTCACCGCTAAGGTTTGGTTAGGTTTGGGGACCAACACTACTTGGTTATGGTTTTTGGTGCTACAACAACATCAAGCTACTTCCACCTTTGCTTTTGAGATACAAAAGTCACCAGAGGTCCTTGACAGGCAAACATAAACAGATGTTTTTTACTGTGTTTAAACAAACAACTGTTTCAGTCCTGATATGAGCCCATACAGTATACAATATGATTTATCTAATCACATTCAACAGCAAATCCAGCAGCAGCTTAAAGGAATAGTTCCACATTTTGGGAAATACACTTACTAGCTTTCTTGCTGAGAGTTAGATGAGACAATTGATACCACTGTCATGTCTGTACGCTAACTATAAAACCAGAGCCAGCAGGCAGTTAGCTTAGCTTAGCATAAAGGCTGGAAGCAGTGTTTTCTATTTGTTTCATTTGTAAACAAACCGGAGCGTAAAAAGGTAAACAAAAATGTACCTTCATAAAAACGTCACGTTGTGGTTGTAGGGCGGTTATGTACTGGACTACGGAACTATTTCTTGTCTGTGTGCAGTGAATTACTGGAGTCCCTGCTGGTTGCCTGAAACCTCATGGTGACGACAAAACTCTGGTTTTTGTAAAGACTAAAAAAGAAGATATAACATGTTAATTAGTGAACTTTAGAGATGCTGGGGAGCTGATTTTTTTTTTACCTTTGAACTGAGCCAGGCTGGCTGACTGCCCGTTTCCAGTCTTCATGCTGAGCTTTACCTCAAGCTGCCTCTCGATTAATATTTAGTGTACAGACAGTAGACTGGTATTGATCTTCTCATCTAACTCTCGGCAAGAATGCAAATAAGTGTATTTCCAAAAACTGTTAAACTGTCAGTGAAGTGATGGCACAGTTACATTTCACACAAAAGTCACACGAAACAAGTGAAACAGTGCAAAAGGTTTACTTTATGTATTTTTCCTGCTGTTGCTTACAAAAATGCTCAGATTTTTCTGACAGTAGTGAAAGAGCTGAGGAACCCCGCCTCTTCCTGGAGGAATCTAATTGCAGTTCAGTATTGATCTCCATATGATAGAACATGAACATAACAGTGGTGGCCATTCAGCCTCCCTGTTGTTCTGTGCCATTAGTGATGCCATACTGTACACTGTCCAACAAAGACACGTTCACTGGTGCCTCCTAGATTTACACTGACCTTTAGCTTTGTTCAAACCTGCTTACTGTATTATTGTTCTGCACCAGATAAGAATTGACTGTAGTCATATTCATACATGCTTATGGCTCTCACACAATTCAGCAGACACAGATATTAGATGTGTACATCACATCTGTCATATTGCGGTTATCAAGATAGTTCGGTTAAGACTCCACTGCTACTGTTCATTGCCACTGACTTGTTTTCTGAAAGAAAAAAGAAGTCCTTCCAAGCATGAGAGAGAGAGACGTGTGAAGGCTGGATGTTCTTTTACAGGTATGTGGCTTTATCTTCACTTTCATTAACAGGTTAATATTGGTGGCGGATTTTATTCTTCCAATGGTTTAAGACACATTTTAATATGTTCATTCAGTTTTCTCAACAGAAAATAAAAGTTTTGTTTTCCTCCTTTCTTGTGTAAATGTGTGCCAGTTGTTGCCAGAGTTTTCATGAGCATTTTCATCTGCAGAATAAACACCGTCGTCAACTGTGATCCTTCTGCAGTTCCGTTTTATTTTCAGGCTGCATAAATGTATGAGGAGTGATTTTTTTGCAACTTCTGAAGTTATGCAAAGCTCTGTAATGTATCACGACTCTCTGCAACTGTAAGCTGTTTATGAGGAGGATTTTAACACCACTTTCATTTGTTTGACACATTATCAAAAAGGTAAACTTTTAACCTTTGAATTCAGGTAACAAGATGAGACTTTTTGTTTCACTAGACGCGTGATTACATTTGGTCTTCATTTGATTTGTTTTAACCCTCTTTTATCAGTGAATATGTAGAGTCTCTTCATTGTTATCCCAGTAGTTTTCATCAGTGAATCAGTGGAAAAGACCCTTTTCACTGCATTCCTTGGAGTAACTTATATTGGTGCATTTATGGGGAATCTATGTCACATCTGTGCTTCACGCTTAAAGTGCCGAAAGAAAATCAATCTTAAATCTCTGAAAGCTGCTAGCAGCTGGTATTAACGCAGTCCTTGGAAGAATTTAGTCAGCTTTAAAATTTCAGACTGCCACTTCGACACAATTCCACTAAATTACACCCTGAATGACTTTTAATGGCAAAGACTTTTAATGGTAAAGAGCCAGCCTCTGCAAAGAAAGGAGGAAATAAGGCATCGATCGAATGCTGAATATGACGCATTGGATTTATTGAGATAATGGAAAGAAAGCATGACTGAGGAATGTGTTTGGTGGAATTACCCTCACTATAATGAGCGGGACATTATCCATATTCCAGGATGAAGTTTTGGATGGAACCCTCCATCTGTAAAAGCTCGGGGGTCGTGGGTCTCTCTCAAGATGATGTCATGAAATAAGCAGCACCCATACTTCAGCGTGCCATCGTGATCACCGAGTTTCAACCGGGCAGACAGAAGAGTCTCTAACAAATCCCAGGTCAGAATGAGTTAATGAAGCGGTACAATCTACTGCAGCATCAGACAAATAATTAGTTTTTGCTTGACCTTTAGCAAAGACTTCATAGGAAAGAAGTTTGGAATTAGAAATTTCTGGAAAAACACTTTAAGAATTCCATCACAGTATTTCAAAGTACTTGGTGTAACAGCAGACAATAACAAGGTGGTACTGAAGCAGGGCCCTAAGAAGAACGGCACAACTTTCACTCCATACAGTATTTAGTGATGTGTCTCACTAAAAAATAATACTTGGTATAAATGTAGGGAAGTACCATCAAACCATCATAAAAGTTAAAAAGTTATCATCTGCAATATTAACTAAAGTTAACTTACCTACATAAGTTAAGTGACTTAACTAACGTACTTATTTTAACCCAAACCATTATCTAAACCTAACCAAGCAGTTTTCATGCCTAAACCTAACCAAACTGACGAAGTTCACCTGACTATTGTTACCATGACGACGAAGGTCACCTGACAAAGGTTACCTGACTTCATCCTTTCCTGCACGTCCAAAACTCGTAAAATGCAAGAGCGTTACGCCGGGGACACACAGGAGGCGGACAATGACAATTCTCTGGCGAGCAGCAACCTGGCTGTTCACACCAGAAGCGCATTTCTCCGTGCCGGTCAAGCGATTCTGCCCCTCTGCTCTTTTATAACCACAGGGAGAGGTGATTTTTAAGTAATAACCTCGTGAATTTATAACAGAAAGCCTTTCATGTGTTGTGGCAGTCTCCTATGAAACTGCGCTGATATGGGTGATTCTGCAGTACACAAATTACATCCATTGCCAGTGTTTACTGCCTAACTGCTGCCTAGCTGAAAACAGTCGCCCTTTTAGACCAAATAGTTCCAGGAACTATGGAGCCACAGGGCCAAAACTCATAAACTAAACCTACTATTATATAAACTATTATTTAATGATTTGTCATACTCAGATGTGTAATTTTGCTCCCATCTACCTGGTGTGGCCAGGAGGTTAGAGAAGCAGGCTTGTGACCGGAGGGTTTGATCCCCAGATCCCCAATCCCCTCAGGAGACCCTTAACCTCAGCTGCTCCAGTTGAGCTGCTCAGTGGCCAGACTGTGGTTGTACTGGTTGTAGCAGCTTCCAGGTGTGAATGTGTGCAACTACAGGTGTGGTTACTGCATTCCTCCAAAAGAGAGCTGAGCTAAATCTATGTGACCCTAAGTAGTCCCTTATTCACTTGTGCCTTGGCCTGGTCACACATTCAAGCTTCACCGTAACACAACATAGCAGTATATGCAGTACTAACTCACTCCCAGTAATACTCCTGTCATGGCTGGCAGCAGCTGTACAGTGGTAACAAACTAGCCCACAGGCAGTCATCACTCTGGTCTTCTAGGCCTTTTCCTGAACCTGGCATTTAGACTGTCTCAACTTTTTCAATATCAGCTGTGTCCCCTGTAATATCTCCCTGTGCCTTAGATCTGTTTTCATTACAGAACACAGAGAGTCTGGATGTCTGACTGAAGACAAAGGGCAATTATCCCATGTCATGTATATTCTTTTGTACTTCTTCCGGTCACTTCGCTCGAAATCATCAAAGCACCTGGGAAGAAAGAGATTTCATCTCCCTCGAGCACCCGCGCTTCATTAAATCAGAAATGGAGAACAAGAGCTTTCTTAGACAGATTACATCAAAATAATGAGTTGTTTAAATTGCCTATCACAAACTTCAACCATTGGAATTATTTTCACAGCGGCAGTTCACTGTAGCTCTATCAGACAAACTGAAAGACTTATTAATTGCCTCTGTCTCTGGTCTTACTATGCTGCACTGAGGCCCACACTGCAGGATGTGTTCTTACTTAGCAACTATACTACTATGCTAAACTGCAAACCACATAATGACTAAGAAATACCAGATTTGTAACTACGGGAGATATCATGCCTGTTGCCAAAACTTACTTCAAGTATTCACCCTTGGAATCAAAGTAGATTTCAAGTCAAAATGAAAACAACCCTCTACAAAGTGGTCTAAATGAATTACAAATATAAAATACTAAATACATGTTTGCATGTGTATTCACCCCCTCCATGTCAGGATTCCGTACAAGCACCTTTGGCAAAGCAATTACAGCCTTGAGTCTCATTCTTCTTTACAGAACTGCTCAAGCTCCGCCAGGTTGCATCATGGGGATCATTGGCGAACAGCCTTTTAGAAGTCCAGCGACAAACTCATGATTGGATTGAGATCTGGACTCTCACTCAGACAGTCCAGGACATTAGCATTGTTAATCTTGGGCTCATTGTGTTGCTGGGAAGCACACCTACTTCCAAGCAGCAGGTTTGTTGCAGACTGCACTGCTTTTCCTCCAGGACTTACCTATATTTCGCTGCAGTCGTTTTACCCCCTACCCTCACAAGCCTTCCAACAGAGAAGCATCCCTATGCTTCACGCTGGGGATGGGATGCTTATAGTGATACGTGGCCGTTCAGTCCGGTGGCCAAAAAGCTCAACCTTGGTCCCATCAGACCACAGAGGCTCCTTCTAGCTGACTTCAGAGTCTCCCTCGTGCCTTCTGGCAAACACGCCAACATGGTATGTCAGAGTGGATCCACTCTCCCATAAAGCTGCGACTGATGAAGAACTGGGCCAACTGTTCTCTCCCGTCTGAAGCTTGGAACTCCTTCAGAGTTGTCGCCGGTCTCTCGGTGGCTTCCCTCACTAGTCTCCTTTTTGCACACTCTCAATTCTTGAGGACAGCCTGCTGTAGGCAGATAGAGCTGTGGCATACTCTTTCCATTTCTTAATGATTGATTTCACTCCAAGGAATGCTCAGTGACTTGGATGTCTCCTTGTATCCATCCCCTGACTTGTGCTTTTCACTCACCTTTTTGCTGACTTGTTTGAGTGTTTGTCTTCATTGGAGGTTTTGCCATGATGCTGACTCACCAGATACAGATGTATTTATACTACAATCAACTGAAACCCCTTGGCTACACCATTTAACTGATGATGTGACTTCTAAAACCAACTGGCTGCACCACTGATGATTAGGTGTGCCCTATTAAAGGGGGTGAACACTTATATGGATACTTATATTTATAAATCATTTCCATCACTTTGTAGAGATCTGTTTTCACTTTGACATTAAAGGGTCTTTTTCTGTTGACCAGTGTCAAAAACGCCAGATTAAATCTACTTTCTATGACTTAATGTTGTAAAACAATAAAACATGAAAACGTTCCATAGGCTCTAAATATCACAGTGAGAATCCACGGTATGAAGCCACATCTGTCTAACTGCATGACTTAGCTCTGTCAAGAAGGTGAAAAGGGACAATTTAGGAACACTAGCGCAGGTGTAATCTTACCTAAATGATTTTGCCTTAACCAACCTGAACGTGTAATGTATTCAGTCGCCTTGGAGGAGAGAGCAAAGAACTAATTGAAAATTATAGAAGAGAAATTAAAGACAGGATTACAGGATTACACATTAATTAAAGTTGTACAGTATGCTCAGATCACACTTCTATTTCTCTTTTCAAACATTTAATTCCCGCTCATTTATTGAACTCTCTGGGGATCAGCGTGAAATGATTAACATCTGTACATTTCAAATAAATGCATCCAGCAAAAAATAATTCCTCTTGACTATGCCACATGATTATAGATGATAGTTTGCTCGAAACAAGCTGTCTCTTATCAACAACAGATGTTGGAAGACAGATAAACTTCGTTTCCTGTATTTAGACACTTTCAAACAAAAAGTGAGATCAATTTCGTTTACGTGCTCCTTATAATTTAACTTGAGATGGAGTTATCCCAGGCCCCTTGTGTCCTTGAGTAAACTTAAACACTTACTGATGTGCTCCGCCATTCCTGTCTCTGTCTCTCTTTTGACTGACAACTGGCAAAATGTGTGAACAGGATAGTAGATCAGAAAAGGCACTTTTCACCTCGCAACATTAACACCATTGTAGAAACTAAACAAATCCACTCCTGAGGTGCTGTTTATACTGTTTGTGCTAATTTGAGGTTTTCACAACCTTTAGCCTCTGAGTTTATCTAATCTTTGCCTGATCAATAACAGTTCCCTCCTGACTTTTTCACATTCACAAGGCAAGTTAGAGCTCTCTCTCTTCATGCAGGGAAATAATTCGGTTAGTTTAATATCCATTCCTGCAGTCAGGGGCCTTCAACACCTGGTAACACTGCCAAGTCCTGGCTTGGGAAAGACTGACTTTTCATCCCAGCAGGACAACAGGATGTACTGTATCTACATGCTGCTGTTTTAATTCTTTTTTTTTAATCTCTAAAAGTTATAATCCTTTAGATTTAGCATTCTGTAATAAGCCTGCAATTGGGGCTGAAACTAACGATTATTTTCATTATTGATTAATCGTCTGATAAGTTTCTCTATAAATGTTTTGGTTGATAAAATGTCAGAAAACATGCTGATCACAGTTTTCCAAAGCAGAAGGGGACGTCTTCAGCTTGGTTTTGTCAGAAGATATCCAGTTTACTATCAACTAAGATTAAAAAAGCAGGAGATTCTCACAATTTAGACGCTGGAAAAAAAGTTTGGTATTTTTGTGTAAAACATGACTTAAACAATTAAACAGTTATCAAAATAGAAAATCAAAAACTTCTGTTGACCAATTAATGGATTAATCAACTAATTGTTTCAGCTCTACCTCTAATTAGCCATTCTTTCACGCGATTCCAATAGGTCTGGTGTTGTGCTTGTCGGAAAGCATTTGTCCGGCTGGAAATCAACAGAGCCAATCAGAGCTTTGTAGATGGGATTAAGAATGTGATGTCGTCTTCTTGTGCCAGAGCTGGAAAAATTGCCACAAAAAAATGTTTACAAGCATGGAGATCAACGCAGCTATACAGACTGTTGTGACATAACTTACAGAAATAGCAAGTATTAAATAGACATATTTCTTCAACCAATATCAAAAACAAAAACATTTTAAAATTTTAACTGTTCTTAAAAACCACTAATGAGTCTATGTTGACTTCAATTCATGTCAATGGGACATACACAACAGTCACTGCTGATTATGTTGCAGAATGACCCAGAATGATAGAGTAGTAGCTCAAAGTATGTTGGCCGTCCGCAGTGGTCAGTACATGAGTCATTTCAAAAAGAACTCTGGGACATGTGTGTTTAAGGACCTTTTCAAACCTAGAGTAAGTAACTTGTTGTGTTTCCCCCTTGATTCTGTTTCTTTTCACACAGAAAAATACTCAAGCCAATCAAAACAAATGAGAAAGTGCACTCTGCTCATCACATGTATCTGGAGTGAAAGCGAGAAAGTAAGCACAGGAAGACAGTCTTGAAAAAGGTCATCCACATCCCAGTTTGCAAAGTGCACCTGACTACAGGAGCTGTTTAGCTCAAACTTGCACAGCACACTTTGTTGTCGGGTCAGATCAAGGTTCGTTTGTGACTGAACCGAGACCACTTAATCTAAAACGTCTTGGTGCGGATGTTTTGGTCCGCACCCAAGTACAATTGCTGTCTTCAGATCTGCCCAAACGAATTCTACCAAGGGGGAAAACAACAGACCTTCAGTCAAACAGTTTCTAAGTTTCTCTTTCAACCTGCAATAACTTTTAACCAAAGTCATTGCAGTAAAGTTAAACAGAACAGTAAAGTTGTGAGACAGATAAACAATGAGCTGAAACTCGCTATAAAGCTGCGGTGAGCTGCAGATTCAGGTGATAATTCTCTGTAGGTTCATCACTACGAGCGTCCCCATACAGCGTCATTTTGTCAGCGTCATACTGTAAAAATAGTGGCAGTACCAGCACTTTGTGTGTCATTCAGCACATTTAAATTCCATCATTAGGCTATACAAAGAAAACTCATGGGTCCAAGTTAAAGTAAGAATTGCTCATTAGACAACAGAAGAACTATGATTCTTTTTAAAAACAAGATTTCTAAAAAATCTACCATATCTAGGACATTATTATAACTTGCTTTTCACCTCACACCAAGAGACTACAGCGTCTTTTCCTCAAACTCATTTAAAGCACATTATTCTCAAGTGCCCTTATTTCACACATACAGTAGCTGTAGCTGTTCCTCCTCTCTCTTCTTTGGTTAGTTTTACTCCCTCGCTAGAGTGTACCACACACACAAAAAAAGATAAACAAAACTATTTTGCTAAACTGCTTTTCATTTGAATAATGTCAGCCTACCTGCATAATTACCCACATCACAGGCTGAGGATAATTATTTTGCAAACATGGTTCAAAACACAAATTTCTCTTGCATCTCTTTCTCTTTTGAATCTCACGTACGGTAGATTTGCAAATCCCATTTGGGGACATTCGACAATCTGAGCACAGCCAGAAATTATGAGACACTTTGTGACAGTGTCACCGTGGCGACGCAGAGAGATTCTTCACTGGCCCTGCTGCTGTTATCAGGTTTCCCACACAAAGACAGTGCGCTACAGCCGTGGAAACAGCATTCACCTGCTCCCATGGTCCATGCTGGCTACAGGATTAGTTAATGTCATGACTAATTGGCTCTGAAATGATGTTGGTTCATGTATAGTACACAAACAGACACACACTTGTCATGCACAGGCATCTTTTCCTGTAAAGCAATTTCCTTTGGAGCGTCAAACATGATAAAAATCAATGAATAATGACAGGAAAAATCCAAGCAAACTGTTCACGCCAGTTGTGACCTCATCTCTCTGAGGCACCTCAGTCATTTCTTCAAATGTCACCATAAGAGCTGGAGCTGCTATAATGCTATAAGGCTCCCTTGAATTTGTCTTGAAAAATAAATTCAAAGCTGCATTTGAATGAAGGACTACAGCTGCTCTCGCTGCTGATAACTACTGACTGAGGGCTTGGTTATAAAAATGAATCTGCTTGACTTGCCTCATTGCACATCTGACATGTAGGCAATTCAGTTTGTCAGTTCAAGGGTGAGAATTAACAAATGCTGGAATGGAGTGTTTTATGTCTCATCTTGGGTGCAATTTGTTTCAGAAAGCAAATGAAAAAGGGGCTACAGCCTCGTTCTGTTTGTTTTTGGCAAGGCTGCCTCATTCATCTGTCAAGGAAAGGTACTATTTCATCTTGATCATACCAGCTTGTAAACATAAAAATCAGTCACAACTGTTTGATGATGTGAATCTCTTTAGGGCACTGTCAGGAAGAGACAGACAGCACTATGGAGGGACAACAGAGGTTCCATTTCCCTTAACATGCTTCCTTCTTTCCTTTTCAACCTTCCTTTCCTTTACCAGCACTGTAGGGAATGAGGTCTCTTTCTATGGAGCCCCAAAGTGTTCAATATCAAATGAATAAAAAAGACATTATAAGAGCTTTAATAATAATATGGATAAGCTGTGTTACATATATAAATGAACCAACAATTTGTAGAATAATTTAATACATTTTTAAATCTCTAATCTTTATTATGAAATGTTATTTCATCATTCTAATTTTAATAACAGAGTTTTGTGAGGGTTCAATCTTCTTATTTCAAAGTGCCCTTTTTCAAAACTCTGCTTTATTTCATAATGTCCCTTTTTAGGCTCTAGCTAACAGGAGCTAACTGGCTAATCTGGTAGCTTATCTGGTTGTTGATCTTGCAAGTTAAAGAGGCAGGGGACATGAGATTGGCTGAAAGGTGAGACGGCGGGCACAACACCACTGTCATGAAAAGAGACATGAAATAAAATGTGTCATTATGAAAGTTACATTATGTAATAAAAAGTGTTATTGGAAAAATGCCAATATGAAATCAAAACTGACTTTTGAAAAAAGGCATTTTGAAATAAAATATGAAATGGAAATGAAAGAAAGAAAATAAGAAAAATGAAATAACATATAATAAGGAGTTGTGCTTTAATAATTTCTGTAGTTATTTCACAAATTATTGTTTGATTTACAGTGGTGGCCAAAATTATTAGAACACTTATTTAAGCGTATTTAAGAGGTTTCAGTTGCTTTTGTTGAATTGGCCATTAAAATACCCATAAAACGAATGAAATATCTACAAAGTCATCATTATGCTCTATAAACCATAGAATAGAGCCACCATGAGGAGATTTAGGTCATTTTCCTTACAAAAAACAAGCTTGGCCTATTTCACTGTCAATGTCACACAATCATGTTCCTTCACAGAAGAAGCCAAATTACTTGTGTAATCATTGTCAGGTGTGATCGTGGTTAAATTGATGGTGATGCAAGAGTCTTAGGACACAGCTGAGTGATTCTTTTGAATGTACAAGGCCTATCCTGCTCATTAAGTGATTGGTAACATCAGGGTTTTGTCACTGAGGCCACACCACCAATTGGCATAAATTCAAAACCTCTAGAAGTAGTCTTGAAGCACATGTTGCTGCCTAAGGTGAAGAAGGAGCTAACAAGTCAGCAACGGGTTCGATAAAGGCCCTTTTTGATGCTGGCTGGAGTTACCGCCGCAGAGCCAAGGACTTGAGATGCAGTCCAAGCACTGTAAAGTACACTTTAGACTGCCATGATGCCACCAATTCACACCAGAACCGAAAGGGGAGAGGTAGAAAAAAGAAACTTTCAGACAGACAAGTGAAGCATCTCAAAATTCTCAGTCTTAAGGACAGAAGAAAGACCTCACGAGAACTGTGTGACAAGATCAACACCACAATGACTAATGGTGCAACAGTGTCTTCAAGAACTGTGAGTCGGAAAGTGGGAGAAGAAGGACTTTTTGGCAGAATAGCAGCAAAGAAACCATTACTGAAAGAGAAAAATAGAGTGAAATGCCTGAAATTTGCAAAAGAACACAAGAAATGGACAAAGGAAGATTGGTATAAAGTGTTGTGGACTGATGAGTCCAAGTTTGAACAGTTTGGAAACAAGCGAAGAGTGTATGTTCGACGGAAGGACGGGGAGAGATATAAAAATGAGTGTCTCTTGCCAACAGTTAAACACGGAGGGGGTAGTATTATGGTGTGGGGNGGACTGGCCCCCTCAAAGTCCGGACCTCAACCCCATCGAGCAAATTTGGGGCGAGTTGGAAAATAAACTGGACAGATCTATTTTACATTCAAAGGAAAGCCTTTGGCTTGAGTTGCAGAAGGCATGGGATAACATTAGTGTTGAAGTTCTCAGGAAATATATTGACACTATGCCAGAGAGATGTGCTGCTATAACTGCTGCACAAGGTGGACATACCAAATATTAAAGTTAAAAGTGGATAAAAACAGTAGGACTCACTTCATCTGATATTTGTTGTGCTCAGAGCAACCATCTGCATGTTTCATGAACATTATGAAATGAAATCATGTTTTGGAGGCAAAAAAAGGGTCAATATTTTCAGATCTGTCAGGTGTTCTAATAATTTTGGCCACCACTGTATATACTTTACATAATGTACTCAAACAAGCAGTGAAGAAGTTATATTAGTATGACGGGCATTTATTACTATTTTCTGATGTCTTATAGGTTAAACAATTATAGGGGTACTCCAGCAATTCAGTATTGCTCTTCCACAAAGATGGGGAACTCAAAGACACTCAAAAGAGCCGTGGTGGACGAAGTATTCTGAATCGTTTATTAGGTATACATAATTATCTTGTAAAATATACTGTGTTATGAGTACAAATCCTACATTCAAATGTTACTTAAGTTAAAGTAAGAAAGTAAGTACAGTTTATTTAGTATAGCACCTTTCACACAGCAAGGTCACAAAGTGCTTCACAAGAATAAAATTGTTTAAAATAATATACACCATAAAAACAGTCAGAAGAAACAAACAATAAAACATAAGCAACAACAGACCTTAAAAACACAATAATTACAAACACTCGACAGAATGAGGCGAGGCAAAGGTCAGATTGAATAAATGAGTCTTCAGCTGCTTTTTAAAGGCGTCAACAGAGACTGCAGATCGTAGGAAGGGCGTTCCACATTGTTGGAGCCACCGCTCCAAAGGCACGATCACCTTTCGTTTTTCGGCGAGCATGAGACAACCAGTAAGCCCTTGTCAGAAGACCTAAGTGCCCTACTGGTGATGTAAGGATGGAGCAGGTCGGAGATGTACACTGGTGCCTGACCATACAAAGCTCTTTACATGAAAACAAGAGCCTTGAAATGAATCCCAAACTTGATGGAAAGCCAATGTAAAGACAATAAGATGGGTGTGTCATCTTGCTGGATGTGGTCAACAGCCTTGCAGCAGCGTTGTGGACCATTCATAGACAGTCCATATACAACTTGCTGAGGCAGGAAACATACGGGTCAACGATTTGATATGTTGATCAAAGTACATAGCCCGATCATATATTATATATACCGAGATTTCTAAAGATTAGACTGTAGAGCTGAAGAAAGGGACCCGATACACTTAGCGACCTTGGAAGCTATGCCGTCTAAAGCAATGATAAGGACCTCAGTCTTATCTGCGTTCAGCTGTAAAAAGTTGTTAGCCATCCAATCCTTAATGGCAGTCAGTCAATTGTGCAAAACAGTCAGTTTGTCAGTCTCATCAGCCTTAAGAGACATACAGTTGGATATCGTCAGCATAACCTTTAAATTTGCTGATAATATATGACCTAAGGGAAGCATATATATATAGCAAATAATATAGGACCCAAGACAGACCCCTGAGGCACACCACAGGAAAGAGCAGCAGTTTCAGACATGTAGGAACCAAGTAACACAGAAAAACTCCTCTCCGAGAGATAGGAGGAGAACCAGTCCAGGGCGCTCCCAGAGACACCCACCTAATGCCTAAGCCTTTAGGTCAGGATGCTGTGATCTACAGTATCAAAAGCTGTGGTAAGATCCAGCAGCACCAAAACAGAGCATTCACTCACATCAAAAGTGGATTGGAGACTCTGAGAAGCGCTGTTTCAGTGGAATGCTTCTGATGGAAACCAGATTGGAATTTATCTAAAATGCTGTGTGCAGTCAAGACATCATTGAGCTATTTGGCAACAACTTTCTCTAATATTTTTGAGATTAAAGGCAGCTTAAATATAGGCCTATAGTTTTTGGGAAAGGATGGATCAAGGTTAGTCTTTTTCAGAAGCGGCTGAACAACTGTATGCTTAAACTATGCTGGGACACAACCAGATTGCGGGGAGCTATTTGTAATAGAGACCAGGCATGGACCAATAGACCCAAGTACATTTTTACATATGGAAGTTGGTAAAATATCTACAGGGCTTGAGGAAGGTTTCATACTGCCCACCAGATTAATGAGGTCTTGCAGGGAAATAGGAGAGAAGCAGTCCAAAATTGATGGCCAAGTGGGATAAGCAGAAAAGGGAGTAGAAGAGGGGATGATGATCTCTAATCTTATCCACAAAGAAAGAGAGAAAGTTACTGCAATCCTTATTTGAAAAGACAGGCACATCAGGAGGTGCAGGAGAGACAATGTTATTGATGGTGTCAAACAGGATTTTAGGGTTGTGTTTACTGGAGAAAATTAGGTTGGCAAGGCAAGAAGCCCTCACATCCTTAACCATGTTGTTAAACTCAGTTATCAGGTCTTTGTAATAGAGACGGTGAACATGGAGCTTGGTGGATTTCCTCAGTCGCTCTACCCTCTGACATTTACGCCGGAAACAACGAATAGTGTCATTTAACCAGGGGGATGAATTGATGGAGGGAACAAGTCTCATTTTAGGAGCCACTTCTTCCAAATGGCAGAGCAATTTTTTATTTATTCTTTATTTAATCAGGCAGCAATGTATATTAAAGGAGTGGACCAGACTAGCAACGTCAGCATGAGAAAACAACACTGCGCTTGGGTCAAAAGCAGCAGAAAACGTAACTTAAGATGCGAGAGCATTTTACACATTTACTGGGCAGAGAATGTAAATTAAAAAACAGTGTGAACAAAACACATTCTTGGTCAGTAACATGCAGCACTGCAGACCAAATAGAATCAATATTTAAACCAAGCGAAAAAACAAGGTCCAAGGTATGACCCCTGATGTGTGTGGGACCAGACACGTGTTGAATGAAATTAAAAGCCTCAATAACATTAAGAAAACCAGCAGCAAAGCTGGAAGAAACGTCATCGATGTGAATATTAAAATCACCATCCACAATATCTGTCCAACCTAATGATAGAGGATAAAAAATCACTGAATTCAGACATAAAAGAACTATCAGAACCAGGGGGTCTGTAAATTAAAATAAAATAAAATGGATTTGAATGACCAACTTTGGTCATTTGCAGTTCAAAAGAGGAGAAAGCCCCAGTGCTCCCTAACTTGGACAGCAGTTCCTGAAAACGTGTAGAAGTATTATCAGCAGAATATATTTAAAGAATCTTAAGTAAATGTACTTATAATGCAGAATAGCCCCTTTCAGTTTTATGATATTATATATTATGTATGTTGTACTGTACTATTGGATTATTATCTTTGATGAATGTAAGCAGCATTTCACTAATGCAACTGGTCAAGGTGAATTTTAACAATTTTTTATACAGTTGGGTAGTTGAGTCTATAACAATGCATCATATTTATAAGATGATCATATATTTTGCATGTAAAATCTTAATCTGCAAGGCAACGATTAACTATGGTGTCAAATAAATGGAGTTAAAAAGTACAATATTTCTGTCTGAAATGTATTGTACTTAAAGTGTTGAAGTGTAAAGTAGCATGAAAACACTCTACCTCCAAATTGTACTTAAATACAGTACTGCTAAATGTACTTTATTTAGTAAATGTACTTTCCATCACTGCATAAGAGACAAAACACACAAGAAACTTTATCAGCAGGGGCTGAGACATTCTGACTTTAAGTCCCTCGTATGGTTAAACTACAAAAACACTGGATCCTACACTTCCTGTAATGCAACCAATAGCATCTTTCTGTTAGATCCTCCCTGCCTGGAAAATGCCCACATCTTTCACATTACACACCTGTTTGTAAGACAGACTCTTTGTTAACAAGACTAAGAGTCTACAGCCATGCTGTGAGGTTGTACTTAACAGCGGTACTTGACCTAAATGGTAACACATCTTAGTTTAGCGTGTTAGCATCTAACTATACATGGAAGGAGTCTGTCTGTCTGTCTGTCATGGCAATCCATCCACTAGTTGTCAAGGCATTTTGATTCAAAACTACAAATGTCAACCTCATGGTGGCGCTAGTTGAAAATTCAGAGGATCACCAAAGTTATTAGGATCCATCATCTGGGAACCACTAAAATTTTGACTTTCGTGCCGATGCATCTTGTAGATGTTGAGATATTTCACAAGATAAATGAAAACTTTGACCTGCTGGTGGTGCTAGAGCAAAAGTCAGGGGATCACCAGAGTCATTGTGGTGCATCCTCTGCATACCATGAATGTCTGTACCATAATCTCAATACATCCTGTAGTTGTTTAGATATTTCCATATGAACCAAAGTGGAGGACTGGTCAACCGACCAGCAGACTGACATTGCCACCCTTAGAGCCATGCCACTAGAACTGCTAAAAAACTGTAGCCCAAGACAAAATCCTCTGGTGATGTCGTTTGGAGATGTCATTCGATGATGACTTCCGCAGAAGACACTATACAACTGTTCCCATAGGTTAGTAGTACAACCCCTTGATGAGTGAACTGACCTTGATGTGTAAAATCAAAAACATAATCAACAAATTGATGGCCGTTAGTTGCAATCTTAATATTCTGTGATTGGCTGGTAGGAAGCAGTTTATGATAGTGAAATCTGCTTCTTCTTATTTGCCTCTTTTCCTCACTTCCTCCAAATAGTTTCTCATGAGGTGACGGTGAAGGAGGAGATGAAACAATATTCAGTATTCTCCCCATAATTTTAACCAAAGACTCCTCCATCCACCTTTAAACCAGTGAAGCGTCACTCATGATTCTGCAAAATGCACCTACACAGGAATTGCTGAATCGGCTGCTGAAATAACACCCCCATGTTGGGATGTTAGATATGTTAAACACATTCCTCCTGCAAAGCTCCTCTCATATCAGAACTGTGACACTGCTTGGGAAAGGTGCTTTAATATAGTGGCACTCCAAATAGCAAGCAGGACTCTACACAATATTTACAGTTTTACTTTCACCACAGGAAAACCTACAGTAAGTCGCCTTCAAAGAGATTTTTTAATTTCTCATGCCACTCAGACGATTTATGATGCACAGACCTCTCCAAAAATGTAAAACTAGTGTCTAAGAATAGATAAAACTGTCATATGAAAAACTTCAAGTGTTTGCTTTAAGTGTGCTATAATCAATATGGAGGATGCATAGACAAACTGACAATAACTGATCTTCTTTTATCTTTTTCTTTGCTGCCTTGTCATTTTACATTGGCATCAATAACTCCTTTGTCATTTACATACTTTGATCACCATCAGGTGTATAAATCTTTTTGTCAGCCGGAGTAGGATTTGAGCGCCTGAATTACACTCCTACACATGCTGCTCGGGCGACTGACATTACAGGGAATGGATTTCTGGGTATTGCAATCAGAAAAAGCCAAGACCTATTAAGATAAGACGTAGATGAAAGATAATATGAAACTTAAATGATCCCCGTTGGGAAATTAGGTCAGATACCAGAACACATTAAGTGGCGATAAAAGACTGAAAAGCATGAAATGTGTGAATAGCAGCATAGTGAAAGTGTGTAAAAAACAAAAAAAAAAAGGCTGTACAGCACTGAGACAAAAAAACACATCCTATGGAAAGTATACAATAAGTTATATGAAGATATACTGAACTACAACATGTGCACGTTTTTCAATTAATATTTCAAAAAACATTGATATAACAACGTTACACGACATATAGCTGATTGAGAACCACGCAGCTAGATTTCTCACTTTCGCTCTCAGATGATTAATATCATGTGAGATTTAAGCTGGTTTGGCTTCATGCAGCATCTCTACTAAAGAAAGCCCTCTGAATGAAAAAAACAAAAGAACCACCATTTTTACAGCATATCATTCAAAGTGCATTCAGATGGATATTACAAAGGTAAAGGCCTTCTGTCGCTCACACAAGCATCTCTCCAACATTATTTTAAAGCATAGTGACCATTTTAACAACAGCAATATAACCGTCTCATCGGAAACCTGTTATTGTAGAGATGGTGGAAACAGCTCTACAGTGAAATCTGGGCCTGAAGAAACACAGGCCTTGAACAACAAAAGCAGAAACCTTCCTGTGCCTTTACTATCTTTGACTTCTTATTTTGTTTGACCTCTCATTTGTGCAAGCCAGAGCCCGTGACACCGTTACAAAAACAGCGTAGCACATCCAGGTCCTCCTACAGGTTGAATCAAGAAGTAGCTCTGCAATGTGAAAGATGGTCAGCATGGATTATTTGCTAAGGTTTAATGTTAAAGGGGAACTGCACCGAGTTTACACATCAAAGTGTGTTTACAGGTGTTGGGGAGTACTACTACATATGTGGAAAAAGTTTTATAAAGCCTTTAGTGTCACAAAGGGAGCTGTGTGAAGTGTGATATGTCCTCAAGTGATGTCACTTGAGTCAGCATTGGTTGGGGCCAGAGACGACAAGTTTGAAAATGAAAAAAAAAAAAAAATCTGTGGATGTGGCGTTAGACAGAAGTGAGCTTACCATCTGCCTGGAAGCTCAGTAGTTGTTTGCTGAAAAACTGACAAAGAAGAAGATAAACATCTGTGGAGGAGAGGATTATAATTGTAGTTTCTGTTCTGTTTCAATGCATTTTTGATATTTGTGAAGGGGATGTGTTTGAGCTAAAATGGGTTGTTAAGTTGCTCTTTAAATAACTATGTATTATCATTGGACTACTGAAAACCCTTTTGAGGCTCATTTTTGTCTTGGTTTTACCTACTTGTAAGATATGTGTGTTTATTTTTACTTATCTTTGTTCAGCTTTGTTGTCCTTCTATCTTCCTGTAAATTGTTCTGTGTGTAAGAAAATCGAGAGCAACTTAAAACTGCAGACAAATCCCCTGTAAGAAAGTTACATACGCTGCCAGTCAATTTTAAATGCGTGAGCCCTTCAATGCCAAAAAAGCTGTGCCTAACAACGGCCTAAATTTGGCAAACTTGGTCACCTGATTCATGCCAGGATCCTGATGGACGACCTGCCAGAGTCATGAGCCTACCGCAGCCCAAATCCAGCCCAGGTGCTTCTAACTGGAGCTAATATGCAGTCCAAATCAGACCCAGTCTGCACCCCCAAAACCCAGCTATATCCGTCTGCCTTTTATGGGCCAGAGCTGGCCCATTTTTGGTCCTCTGGTGTCAGAACGCCATCCAGTGTTCTAACACAAACGACCTGTCTTACATGGCTACCTGTGATGTTTTTTCATATATGACATGGAGACAGCAATTAGGACCTTCCCTAGCTTTATCTTCTCATGTCTTCATCTGACATTGTCTTGTACAGGCGGCATCTTTTTGATTAATCTCTACAAACTGGTAATTAATTAAGAAAATTGGTTTTCTTTCATGGGCCATATGAGCTGAGTTTGTATGTCTCCTTGGATATGATTTGCTAAAAAATGACATGAAAAAGTGACAACAGCCTCTCATCCCGTTTGTTGTCTTCAAGGTTACTCTACTCATTGATCATGATCAGATGCCATTTCATATTGACGGTGTCGCTCACAACATGGAAATCAGATGAGAGCGACTCAAACTTCAGACTGGGAGTGGAGTTATGAATTGAGGGCACCCTCGGATACTCACTCTTCCCCTCCATCTCCTTGGCGACTCTTGCTGGTAATTTAGTCGGGAAATTGTTTTGTGTTTGTTTATGAACCATGCAGTCCCAGGTGAGATTAATCCAAAAGGAGACACAACACAAAAGAAGGTCGTACGCCTGCCGTGATGACTGTTGTTACAGTCTTGCAGTTCTTGTAGAGTATTTTCCTCTCTCTCCATTTCCACTTCAGAAAACTCAGACAAGGCATACTAATCAACCTGTATCACAGCGCAGGAGGAGTGACCTGCTCAAAATAACACTGAAATTATTCTTCACCTTTAAAGAACATCCAGTGTTCAAGGTCCCTCAGACCATCCCAGCCTCTTTATCATATAGACGATAATCCCTCATCTGCTCACGGATCTGCAGAGTGGCTTATTTTCCCGTAATGCAGGCAAATGAAAAGGTGATCACGGCACTCAATCTTCCTGTGGATTTCCTCGTGCTCTCCATGTCTGTCAGTTATGTTCTGATTCATCAGGTTGACCTTTCGGTCTTCGGGCCTGATAGTTATTAGGGGATTCATCCTTGACCCTTACATCCACCATATAAATGCCTTAATTTTCAGCAGCTCGTGCTGTTCATTGGATAAAAAAAAAAAATTACACTTTGCATTTGCACGGTTTTATGTGTAAAAGTTGTATCGAAGTAGTGTTAAAGGTGTAGTCTGCAATCCTGGAGAAAGCTTGCTGATATTTGAACTCAACAGCCAAACAAATACACCCCTCCCTTCGGTTCTCCTTCAGAAGACCCCCCAAATTCATGGACGCACATTGCCAAGGCAACAAACCCTGATTGAGCCGAACTCCATTCAGAAAACAAGCATTTTAAAAGTTGTTTGCTTGTCGTCTTGCGGACAGACCTGACAGAGCATGAATTCAGATTTTTTACGAGTCGGCATCATGATGTAGTTATTTCGGCATCCTTTTGATCCGTTTATTGCAGTTAAATCACAGCAAAAGCTGTTTGTTTTGGGATCATACCACTGTAGTAAACCGGATTAATTCAGCTTAAGCGTGACTTGCTAGATACAGTGAATATTTATTGATTTTGACACACCCATTACGAAGCTGCCACTCACCGGAGACAGATGGGCAGACGAATATTCACAATAAACACAAATGATCCCGCGGTCAAACTCGTGCGAGTAACGCACAGCATTAGTGTTGCACTAGAGTTGTGACAAAGCATCTGTATTGGAAGACCTGGGAATGAGAACAAGTTGGTGTCTCGGTCCGAGCCGCTCTGTTTGTTTCCCATTCACAGAGCCAGGGATGTGTATGAAGGTCAGACTTTTTTTCAGCGCACACACAGAACGGACAGCTAGCAGACCGTGGAGATATATTCAATGAATTTGACAAAAGGTGTATTGGATTAGAATTGCAGACTACACCATTAAACATTTTTCTTTTGTAATTTTGTATTTACAGTTAAATCAAGATTTTTAGGCAGAACATGACATTGGCTGGGTCATTCAAAGGTAGAAATCAAATGGATTTCAGTAAAGGGAGTAAAAGATAACTTTTAGTGCAATTTTCTTTTTGTGCGCCTAAAATCTATTTTCTTTTTTCTTTTTTTTGGAAGGCTTATGTTTCCCATGTCGCATTTTGTGACGTGTGAGGCTACAGGCTCTTAGGCCTATATAGCTGAGATCAAGGTTCAAACCAGACTATCATAGAGTTTTAAACTTTTAGGTTACAGTTAGGGTAGGCAGTGTATTTTAGAAGCATTTCAAAAAAGAACAAAATCTGGTGTCTGTGGCTGTCGCAGGACTGTAATAAGCCCGTCCAATCATTTCATTTGGACCAAATGAAATGATTGGACAGGCTAGCCGCCTGTCTACCTACGTACCTGTCTACCTGCGCGCACTCTGACCCTGCACTCACTGCGCATGACGGGAGTCTTCCACAGGGTTAGGCGGCTAAAGCTAGTGAATTAGTTGCACAAGAATGGCAGAGAAAGAAAAGAAAGGCAGAAGAAGAAAAGGCTGCGACCAAAAAGAGGTTGGATAAAGCGAGAGGTCAAACCAGAGTCAACATCAGTATGGATTTTCAACGATGGCAAAAAGAACTGAGGGAGCTGAAGGACTGAAAAGTGACACTGTGAGTACTAACAACAGCCATGTTGGTCGTTTACGTTCATTAAGATGATGTTCGGTGTTTTCAAACATGTGAATGAGACATGAGGTAGTTGGACACGGTTAGTGACGACAACGATGCGCAGCGCTCCTCTCCCCAACGCTCTCTGGTGGACTCGTTCTCCAGCAGGAGTCAGGCAGCGCACGTTCCTGTGTTTTGGGCGAGTGGCTTTGGAAGGAGACCTGGAGGGGGGGCCGGTCGTTCAAAATCTAGCTTACTCTTGCTGGTTTCTTCAACATTATCAACCCTTGCTTTATGTCAATAATGAAGATGGAGTTTTTAATTATTATCAATTCCTAACCAGGGCTGTACGCAGGGTTTTAGAAATACTGAGGTCCAAAATCTGAGCTTGCTAGGGGGGGTTCAGCGGCATGCCCACTCGAAAAAATTTTGATTACCCTGATAAATATGTGCATCTTAAGACATTTGTAGAGCAACAATTGGATAACAGCAGCTTTAAAACCATGTCAGNNGGGCATAAATGATCTGTCAAGCAGTAATACATAAGAATCAGGTTAAATGTTGCAATGAATGATCCACACCACAATCTGGAAATACAGAAGAGGCTAAAATGACACGAAGCATCTGAAAATTACTTTTGACAGTGTTTAAAGTGATCAAGTAAAGTCACACTACAGACTCTTTGTTCTCTGTCACCCTCTGTATTCACTGCCTGT
>NTHP01000145.1:559102-588818 GCA_003416845.1 Oplegnathus fasciatus
CCTTTATCTGGGACTCCTCACTCGCCTCTCCTGCCAAAGTGTATTAAAAATAATTTAGTAAAATGATACACACCTTCTTTATTTCATCTTTGTGTTTGAGTTTGCATCATTTTGGATTTGAATCATAGAAATGTGTCTCAAACAGTACATGACGTAAGCAAAATGTGTGTTATACAATAATATATTTATAGAATAATACTACTACTATAATTATTCTCTGTGTTTGTGTTGTTAAATTGAGCCTATAGGTTCCACTGTAATTACAGAACATATACTTTATATCTCTGTGGAAAGGACATTGTTTGAATTGGATCAGGTCAGTTTTTGCTTATGTTGAACAGCACAGGGACAAAATGCTGATCCTATCCTGGGCACAGTGGACAGCACCTGCTCTTCTTCTTTCATCTCCATCACCTTCTTTCTTTCTTTTTCTCTCAGTCTCCTCATCTTGTCCTGTATCTCTTTCCTTCCCAAAGCTGACCTTTGATTGATGGAGTCTTTTGATTTTCGTCTGCCTCTGTGAGGAAAGTAAACACAGGGTCAATTGATATTTATATGTAAATGTTAACGGCCACTGCTAAAATAATCTTGTAATGAAAATTAAAATATATATATGGGTACCTCATTTTAACATGAATTTCAATCCTTTTACACAAACTGAATTGGAAGAAAAACATTCCAACTTTAGTTGAAAGTTCATCAGTCTACCACTGGATGGATGGAATTAACGTTAGCAGGCTAGCTGGTTAATTCACTCAAGTGAAACTAACTAGCTGGCATCATGACGGGTGACCACTGTTTAATGTAACACGACTGCATAGGAGCTTTTTGCCAGATGATGTCTGGGGATGAACTACAAACAGTCCACTAGTAAAGTCCTTCAGCTACCTGTATCACGTTTCTTGGCATTGTACAACATCTTTGCTGCACCAAAGTAAAGTTATTTTTAGGTGATTATTTCACAACTTCTATTATATACACCTCTACAGCCATGTTCCTAACTGGTCCAGAAAGAGTGTGAGGCTATGGGGCAGGCACAGACAACAACACTAGAACAAAACAAAAAAGCACTAACATACGAAAATACAATATTATATCTCCTATCTTACCTCTGCTACATGACTGTCAAATGTAGCATATTTTGCATTCAAAAATACATGCTAGAAAATCACGCAACAAAGAAATGCCAACAGGTCGGCGCAGCAGCGAATCTGAAAGCACCTACAGTAAATCTACATACACAGACTGGAAATGTAACAGTAACAATGATAGACAGGAGTTTATTTTAAAGGCATATGAACTGCCATACTGAAAAAGCACTGTCCGCACCAGCAAGACTGTGAAGGGGGTCACAGACGGGCCCCATCATCCCACGAGCCCTGGTGCAGCTGCAGTTGCTGCACTGCCTCTATTTCTGTCACTGAGGCAAGCATTAAAATATAGCCTGCAGTTTTCCAGAAAGCAAAGGATATGGGATTTGTACTGTACAAGTGACATGTTCTATAAAATTACATTAAAGCTGCACTTGATCAATATTTTGATATTAACAATAGATAAAATACTGTATGTGTGATGCGAAAGGAGTCGTTCGTAGTGACGAATCCACAGAGCATTATCATCACTATGGAGTCTTTTAGCCTCTTTTGGCTCTTTGTTTTGGTTCTCTGGCCCACAACACCATTCTCATCAACCCAGCAGTTTCCAGCTCTCATAAACTGTATACTACCCAGCAACAAATAGCAGACGAAAGTTAGAAACTTTAGTTAACACACTGGAGTCTTTAGCAGCTAAAGAGCCACATGTTATTTTCTCAGGAGAAGGTGGAGACCAAAACAGAGTTAACAGAGTGAATTTAAGACTTACATTCATCAGTACGTCAAATATTCACTTCACTCAAGTCTAATATTCACTATACAATATTCCTCATATCACACGCACGGTGTGGTAAAACAGTAAAACTGGCATGTTTGCATGGTCAGAAATGCATTTAGGAAAATGTTGATTAGTCTGTACAGTCAAGTTTCCTGGTTGGTTACTGACATTTCATTCAGTTAGATACAGCTCAATATCCACAACTATGAGGAAGAAGAGAGAATCCAGATGCTCCGCCATCTTTGTTGTAGTTCATGGGCAACAACACATGTAAAGTCATTTGTTTCAGCTTTCAAAGAACATTTATTATATCTTTTTAATGCAATCACAACTTCATGCAGATTGGGGGCCATGATAGATTGTCAGTCTCAGGTCAGTGTTTATTTACACATCAGACATGTACAGGCTGAGTCCATAAGAGTACAGCTTCCAGTTGGAACAGGATGTTCAGGTAGGTATAATAGAGGAAGTGAGCAGCAACCACTGACAGAGAGGCAGAGAGACTGTATTCGGTTACCTGGTGCTTCTTCTACCTTTTCTTCTTTTTTCTCTTGCTGCTCCTGGCCATGGCCACATCTCACTGTAGACAAACAAGGTTGTGTATCTCAATAGGATATACCTCAGTACCTTGTCATGTTTGCTACATGCTGTCCATTTGAAAAAATCATGTTCTGTAATGATGAATGGGATGAAGGGGGCTCATTCAAAAATCCAAGATACTGTTATTGGTTTAACTTTGAATGTATAGCTGCTTGCTCTGCATGAAAGAACTACAATAACAGCTATCAATACATAGTAAAATGTGCCAAAAGTTGGGTGAGCATCCATATGGAAATCTAGTATTCATGTTAAATTCTGTTTTGACCTATCACTAGGCCCTGCAGTGTGTATCAGGCTGTGCAGTCATCCATCTACTGGGCCCCATGACTGGTGACACCATTCTCTAGCTGCCTTAAATAAGCAACCTCTCTGGTATAAGAAACTTTTCTTGAATTAACAAAAAAAGGAACGTGGTATCAAAATTAATGTGTGTGAGTGTAAGAGTGCAGGCGCATCTACAGGGTCATCAGGTGGACACCTTCTCAATAACTGGTGTTTCGTTGAATTAGGCCCATGACACAGAGAGGACTCAACAGTGTGTTCCAGCGTCCGGGAACCACCCCCCTCCCTTCCCTGCATCCACACACTACAGCAACAGCACTCTAACCAACTACAACCTGCGAACACCATGTGAAGCTAGTCAGTATGCAGCTATCACCAGCAGCATGCTGCTCAGCCCACCAAGCAACAAACCAGTCAATCTCAGCTACAGTACCTCATCTTAGCAAGCACTCCTATCTACCACATCACATTAGGCTAACAATACATCAGGCTAACCAGCATGCGCCACCAAATAAACCAAGCAAGTAGCCCGCTAAGCTAACTAGCATGCTAACAGCATGCCATGCCAATTAGCATGCTGCCTGATCCACCGTATCAGCAAACAATCTTCTACAGCTACCCAACCCTGGCAACCAACAAAGCATACACTTCTGTCTGACACCATTAGCCAACAACATGCAACAACACGTTGATACAACAGCCTGTCAGGCTATCTGGTATGCAGGCATCCAGCCATCAGCAGCATGCTGCTCAATCCACCAAACGAACCAGCCAAGCCTCTTCAGCTACCTCATCCTAGCGAGCAACACACCACACTGTTCTGTCCATAGTGTCGCGAGTGAACAGTGTAAGTTCTGCACTTACCTATGCCTGCCCCAGTCACTCGCCTTTCTTCTGACCCACAGCCATTCACAAGAACTGTCTGCCATGTTTTTCACTGCCTGCTTTAGACGCCGCCCTCTTATACCCAGTTCACTTAACAAGGACAAACTATGATTTGCCAATAAAGGCCTACAGCCAACCTCCACCGGGCGGGCCTTCCAACCTACCTAATCCTCAACCTACCAACTCTACATATTTAAGCTTTTTCTTCTCATAGGCCATTTCTATTGCATCCTCCTATGGTGCTGTCAGCTCCACAAAATATGCAGTTTCCCAGAAATTAAAAGTAAAAGGACTAATAAGATAAGGTATGCAATACAAGAAAACAAAAATTAAGTAACTTTTGTGTGTTTGACAGCTAGGGGACAGAGTCTCAAAAACAAACTGAAATAAATACAACCATCACATACTATCTCCATGTTACCGTTCTTAAAGCGACTCAATGGAACTTTTCATTTTGTGTTGATTTTGGCGGTCCCTGTTGACAAAGACGGTAGTGTTTCACCTAACATTAGGTTACATGTTCCCTCCGCTTCACTCCCCACTGCAAGGAGACTACTTCGCTCTGGAGACGGACCTTCAGTTTGCGGCTGAAGCAACTCGTTTTCTTGTCTCCATACGTTCATGAATCGGCATAATAACGCATGAAGTTGCAACATTTATCTCATATTAAAAATATTATTGTGGACACAACTTCACTTTAAAGAGTAACTAAACCCCCAAACCACTTTTTTCAGCTGAAAACTAATCTCTATGGGTATTTAGTAGTGTTGTTGATGGATCCAGGTCCAAGTCTTGACATTTTAGTGCAACATATTTGAATTCTACCTATTGTGTTGAAATATGCATAGCGACTGCCCTCTACTGTTTGAAACATGGCTACTGCAATTGAATTTTGCTATTGGCTGAGTGGGGTGGTGTGTGACGTATGGTGGCTGCTTTCGTCACCAACCAACCGACTGCCCTCCAATCAGAGGTGGGCAGCTCCAGCTCCCCCAGCCCGCACTTGAGTGGAGTCTGTACAAGGTGTTTCTCAATGTGTGTGTCTGTGAAGTCCGCTCATTTTCAAATACACGCTGATCGAGACTCCTCATCATAATTACATTTTACAACTTATTAGCCTCACATTAGCCTTCTAAAGTAACGTTAACACTACGTAGCATTACGTTACCACTGAGGAATTTACTGATTATAGTGGAAGTGTAGTGCAGCAGCCGCTCCGCGAACGGACCCAAACGTTACATGTTCAGCCCGTCATGAGACCGCATTGCCCGGCTTCGGGCATTACTGGGGCTGGAGCCAACGGCTCGAACTGATACGGCTCGGGACCACCGTGGTTCTCCACCACACTAATGTCCGCTTCAGGGGATTCATGTGTCGCTCTCTGTTGTTCTCTGGCCAGCGGACTTCACTGAGCAACTGAGTACGCATCCACGTCCCCCCTATTGGCTGATCTGGAGGCGTGTGACGTATGGCGGCGGCTTTCATCACCAACCAAGCGACTGCCCTCCAATCAGAGGTGGGCAGCTCCAGCTCCCCCAGCCTGCACTTGAGTGGAGTCTGTACAGGGTGTTTCTCAATGTGTGTGTCTGTGAAGTCCGCTCATTTTCAAATACACGCTGATCGAGACTCCTCATCATAATTACACTTTACAACTTATTAGCCTCACATTAGCCTTCTAAAGTAACGTTAACGCCCCACCACCACCACTCGCTCACCCGCCCGCTCATCAGCCCCTCGCTGCCCCGCCTCTCAGCCCCACGCCCACTTTTTAGCATTTTTCAAACTTATGCAGTGGGTGGAGTTAGGCTCAGACCAGGGGGTTTAGTTACTCTTTAATTTGCGCTGCCCAGAGCAAGTTCCCATCTTTTCCACTCATGTCTTCGTGCTGACTTTAAATGTAGTCATGTCGCCTCTGGAATTTGCTCAGTGTTCAGTCTGAACACATTTTAACTCAGAACTATCCTTCTCACAAGCCAGCAGAGGAGCAGGCTTTTAGAACTGATCCAGAAGAACAACAAGTCAGGGACAAGTCAGAGTTTTACAAAGTTTGTTATAATATGCTGCTGATCAAATTCATCATCAATTTGTTTTGCCACGAGTGCCTCCTTGCGTAGCATGGCAACTACTCTGAGAGCTTTCTGTCTGATAAGTTCTGTCAGTCTGTTCTGTTTGCCGGTCATGGCAGCGGTTCCATCTGTGCATACTGTACACCCACACACTGGGACCGCTCAATTCCATTCAATTCACACTACTCATCTAAAATTCAATACATGTATTTTCCCCTGGCTCTACCTTTGAGTGTTTTGCAAAACAGCGTTTCCTCCACAAAGTCCTCCTCATTCACAAAGCAAAGTGTAAACAGTCGAGCAGGGTTGGCCAGAAGGAAAAGGACTGTCTGTACTTTCATCAAGCTGCAATGCAAAACACACCTGCACCAGAGGCTGAGACAACATGTCTGCGGTCAGCTCACTAAATGCAGTATCTTTGCTAATTATCACACATTCAGCCAGAGGTGAAGTAGAAAAGAAGCATGACATTTCTTGCTGTGGTGTTTGGATAAAAACCTGCAGACTTTTATATGTTTCCAATTAGCTTCTGGTACCAGCTTTGTCATGCAGCTCAACTGTCTTGGCCAGAAGTGCAACTATCATTAAATGTATGATTTCATTAGTAAGGCAGCTTACATAGCCTTCTGGTGCATTCGATGAAAGCATCACACAAGCATCTGTCACAGCTGCACTGCTGTCTGAATGTGAAGAAAAGGCCAACCAATAGAAAATTCAGCCACACAAGGAGAACAAATAGTCTTTTTCAGAGTTCCTGACAAACCCAGTCATAGACTGTTGAGCAGAAACACCAAGTTTTATTATTAAATGCATGATCCATCCTTGGTACACAGGAATCGCCAGCTGGTCTGCATTCTCCACCGTAATGTGACAGTGTGGAAAAATCATTCTGCCCAGCAATCAAGGACAGGGCATGCCATTTTTTGTTGGGGTTTTTTTTTTGCTTGTTTGCTTCTTTTTAAAGTCTTCCTGCATTACTTACAAGAATCAGTTAGCTTTAAGGCTCGCCACAATCACCACCAATGTAAGACTGATATTTCAAGCACTCTTCAGACTAATAACATCCCACAAAGACTTGCAGCTTAACTTGCAGCTTAACGTAACCACAGCTGTCACATGACACTGTCAACAAGGAATAATAGATCACCATTATATATTCCATGAAATCAAAAGACATGCTTCCCAGAAAGAAGAAAGTATAATAATAGAGGGCCATCATGGAAGACATTCTGTTCAAAAACACAAACAACACACCCTAAAAGCAGAAAAATAACCAGGAAAAACACTCAGCCGATTGTTTCTACTTTCAAGACAGGCATTAAGCATTTTCAAATCTTCCTTTCCACCTCTGCACATCTCCTTTTCAACATCCATGTAAACATCACACACTAGCACAACGTTACGCAACAACAACATGACTCTGTTGTTTCTTTGAAGGCAAAAAGTATGTCTCAAGTAAAGCTATTGCTTTTTAAGCCTTATCAGCTTAATTTGCCTAATCATCATGTTTATTCAGATGCAAACATGATCGCTCTAAAGGGACCCCATTTATACCTGATATTCTATCAGGATAATGATAATCTGATCACAGGCCTTTGTATTTACACATGGTACTAATAAGGGTTCTCATTAGCTCAAATTTGCCCCCATTTGGGCATCTTAGCATGCAAAATAGGTAGGCATAGCTGGCTAACTGCCGGCTGGCTCTACAAATATAGCACATTCTGGCAGGGGTCTGAAAAATCATATCAGTATCAGCGCTGATACTGACCTTACTAAGCAAATCAGGTATCAGCCATGACATAACTGGTCCTCGTTCATTCAGTCATGGTGGGTCAGATGCTTTTTTCAGTACCACAGAAATCCCTGGGCTTATCTTACCTTACATAAAAATGACCCCAATGAGTTCCATACAGTGAGGTGCACATAAATAAAGGGTAAGAAGAGAGCACTGTATCAGATTGGTTCTCAGTATCAGCAGATGCCCTGAGTTGAGGTATTGGTGGTTGGAGAAGTTGAATTAAAGCATTCCTAGTTGAGGGAAGGAATGCTTTTTGATGGGCAGCATGGGACAGCAGAAAGAGGCAGAGTTAGACCTTCCAACTTGTTGGACAAATTTCTTAAACCTGCATTAAGTGATTTTTAGGCCACTTGAGGGCAGCGCAACAAGCTGTAAAACAACACTGGTATAATAACACAATGTCACAATACCAGGTGTAAACAGGATCTTTACACCTGTACTTTATAGAGCTCTGTGGTTTCTGGCACTATTTGTTAAAGATGGACCATAAGACAGTTCTATCAATTTAAATAGAGCAGAAATTTAGAGCAGCTGCGATCACAAATTAAACAGGCAAGTGCTGCAATATCTGCCGGCATGTTCTGACCATGATGCATCTGCCCACTTTGGGAACCACACCTTTGGTACACCACCAGGCTTTCTAGACCTTCCCTTCATTCAGAATAATCACATGGAAAACATGTGACACACAAGCCACTCGTTTGTCATCTCTGGTTATGAGATTGTGATGTCAAGAAAACTACAGCAGAAAAAGCAGGTATCACCGTGAACAGAGACAGTGACACAGAGCATTAGAATAAGCCCATTAAAACATGAGCGAATGAGCAGATGGAAGAATGAATGAATCTGTCAGTAACGTACAGTCTGAATTGATGAGGTGTTTCAACGAAAAATTTAAAAATCAGGAGCTGCTCCACAGAACATTGTTTTTACTCGCTCACATTCACTAAGCAGTGCAGAAGCATAATTAATATTTGATACATGTGTCTAGGAAGAAATAAAATGCCCACTGGATGACTGGTCACAACACACCCTGTGTTCAAGCTCATCCATCTCATTGTGTGCTGGAAGTGTAATTACATTTTTTATACTTTGTTTCAGTGAATGGACAAAGATGAGATACAATCATGAACAATATAAAACTGCACATGTACACTGCAAAAAGAAAAAACAGAGCTGAGGAATGCAAACCATGTTCTTCTTCTTCTTTCAATTATTTAATTCAAGTCGAACTTTCTTCAGGTAGATTTGACCATGGTGAAACTATCCTTATTATATACACAGACTGCTGGTTTTGATCCCTTCAGGATTTCAGCTTTGACTTCTCTCTGGTTTGAATCTACCTCAGCTTTTTAAAAATTAACTGGTTTTACTGCCAGAGACTGTATGTTAAGATACATAGACACACTTTCTTCATTTCTATATACCCGTGAGGTATAATCCACCTCGAAAACTATGTTGGTGTTTTGTACAGTTCTACTCTTCCCCTTCCTTCAGTGAGGTCACATTTAGAGAAGCATTTTCTGAGCACAACATTCTTGTCATGATTAATTGACTTGGAACAAATCAATATAGCCCACAGTGGGGAAAAAAAAAATATGAGGGAAAAGAGACATACAAGAATCCGTCTGAAATTCTGTGACCTTCAAATCACCGGATAACTCATACCATGTGACAGGAATCAATTTATATAGATGAGAGTCTACGAGGATGGAGGTCTGTGCCTCAAAGAAGGAAAGGAAAAAGAAAAATGTTTGAAATCATTACCTGGAAGCTGTGTTTGCCCAAGTCTGTCATTTAAATCTTTGAAAATTGATTGCTTTTTACAAAAACATGTACAAATAAAGTTTTTTCTTTTGTTGTGTTTCTACACAACAATGCATTGTTTACGCCTAATTATGATTTTCTTTACTCAGAATGATTGGCAGTGTTCTTTTTTAGTTGTGAAAAATGTTTCAATATTTTCTTTTTCTATTCATGCTGAAAGAAGACAAACTATTCAACAGTTCCAGTAGGCTACATGCTAATGATGCAGTTAACCATGTGCTACTTGTGGGATTTGACTTAAAACAACTTCATCTAACAAAACAGACAGGTGTGAAACAACCCAGAAAGGGATTTCCATGCTGACACCCTTCAGTGAAACATAAAATTTTACCAGAGGTTTTTCAGGTGCCATAATATACCATCTGCCATTCTAATCATCTGTGTCTTGTTGGTACAGCTAATGTATGCTAACTTATAGACACAATAAGGCAGACAAGAACACCACAAGACAATTTACTGTCATAACAAGATGCTTGAAATCAAAACTACCTTATGAGACTACCTATCATTAGACAGGTAACTGTTAGGTTGTTTCTATTTTAGGATTTTTGCGTGTCATGGCGGAGCCAGCTGGCAGAGGTGCCGCTGCTCAGAGTAAATCTGGAATAAAACCAGAGATCTACACAGCTGTCCATGGCAAAATTATTGTGGAAGATGAACTTTGGGCCGGATTGTATTGAGAGCTCTAAGAAAGTTATTTCTGAACTCAGCCCAAGCTCCACTCAACGCTTTGTAGCACATAAAAGGCCAAAAAGACGTAAATGACGCTAAGAGTTGTCTGAAATTACTTATCAAGGCTGGTGAAAACATCCCTGACTTTGTGTCTCATTACTTAGACCAGGGGTGTCAAACTCAATCACTGAAGGGGCCACCTCAAAAAATAAAAATGAATTCACGGGCCAGATAAACAGGGGCATATTACTACAATATTGTTTTAATATAGGCCAAGGCCTAGTTTGAACAAAATATCACTGTCAGTACTTACTGTAACAACAAAATATAGTCAATATGTAAATGTAATGTTCAAAATATTAAACATCATAAATAAGCCTACTGCTGTAAGTATTTCAACAATTCAAACAACAAAATATAGTCAATACGTGCAATGTAATATTCAAAATATAAAACATCATAAATAGGCCTACCTAAGTATTTCAACAACTCAGGACAACAAACTATAGGCCAGTTGTGCATGCAGTATTCAAAATAATGAGAGCATAGCAATCAACAATACAAATATTAATCAACAATATCGATCAACAATACAATTAACTGTACAAATAAATGTCTCTTTAAATTCACACCGCAGGAGATTTGTATGTCCATTGGGCCTTCCTATTTGCTTGAGCCAGACACCTGGCACAGGTATGTGCTACCAAACATGCAGAGCATACTGGGCCTTCAGTGCGCTGTTACACTGGACCTCTGTGAGCTCCATCTGTATGTTCACTGGTGCGCTGTCCACATCAACGGAAAACAGATTGCTGAAAAGTTCTAAATTGAATTTCTGGCTCTCAAAATCAGCAAACCGTCTTGCAAACTCACTACGAAGTGTGTTCAGTTTCTTGGCAAAAAATGCGCACAGGAAGGCGGCGGTAGTGAGCTCTTCTGTGATCGTTTGGCAGGATGGAAAGTGTCCCAAGTTGCCTTGTTGCATTTGATTTTCCCACAAGCGCAATTTGGTTTGGAAGGCTTTTACTGCATCGTACATGTCTGTACAGTCGCGCCCCTGCAGCTGTAAGTTCAGTATATTGAGCTGGTTGGTTATGTCACACAAAAAAGCCAAGTCAAACAGCCACCTCTCATCTTGGAGCTCCGTTGGCTCTTTCCCCTTGCTTTCCAAGAAATGGCATATTTCTGTGCTCAACTCAAAAAATCTTTTGAGCACTTTGCTCCAACCTAGCCATCACACCTCTGCATGGTAGGGCGCATCTTCGTATTCCAAACGCACCTCGTCAAGAAATGACTAAAACTGTCGACGGTTCAATCCCCTGGCCCGGATAAAGTTCACAGTCTTTGTTACAGTACTCATCGCATGATCCATGTTCAGTGCTTTACTACAAAGCGTCTCCTGTTGTATAATGCAATGGTACACTGTCAGCTCACCTGGGCAGTTCTCCTCGTGCATCTTTTCTCTCATCCTTCCCACCAGTCCGCTCCTGTCACCGCACATCACCAGTGCTTCGTCTATCGTTAAGTCCCGTTAGTTTGTGCCACGGCAACTTCATGTCATTCACACATTTCTCCGCTTCATAGAAAATGTCCTTTCCGGTGGTTGTATCATGCATTGATTTAACATCCAGAAGCTCTTCCGTGACAGGTAACTTGGAATCCACCCCACAGATGAAAACTGACAACTGAGCAGTATCTGTAGCATCAGTACTCTCATCCACAGCAAGTGAATATGCTACAAAGTCTTTCCCCTTATCAATGATTTGGTCTTGAAGATCGGTGGCCAGCTCATCCACTCGATCAGCCACTGTATTCTGGCTAAGGCTGACATTTGCGAATGCTTCCTTTTTTTCTGGGCACACTACGTCGCAAACTTTTAGCATACAACACTTCAAAAATTCACCCTCAGTAAATGGCCGGCCTGATTTGGCTATTTCTTCTGCCACTACGAAACTGGCTTTCACTGCAGCATCACTCTGAGATTTGGCCTTCTTAAACATCCCCTGCTGTGCAGAAAGGCTCCTCTTCAATTCTGACACTTTCTTTTCCCTCTGCTCTCCATTCAACTCACCATATTTGTCGCGGTGTTTTGTCTCATAATGCCTCCTTATATTGTATTCCTTCATCACGGCCACATCGGCCCCGCAAATAAGACAAAGGGGTTTATCCCTGTTGTAGGTAAACAGGTATTCAGTCTCCCATCTGTCTTGGAAACCCCTGTTTTCACTGTCCACTTTTCTTTTAGCCATTTTATTTTTTAATAGTTAGCTAAGTTAACTAACCTAAAAGCGAAAATCTGAGCTGCACTGCTGTTTGGGTTTTTTTTGTGAGAGATTGGTAGTTGACTTGTCAGAACACCGTTTTTTTAATGGGTAACCATGGCAATGTCTAGCACAGAGACGTTCGTTCTGCTGGGGAGACCTGATTGATTGTTGCTGGGGGGTCGTAGCCAGTAGCGCAGCGCATTGTGGTCACAGGCCAGTAGCATATAGGCCATTAATAGAAAATCAAAATCATCTCGCGGGCCGGTAAGAATTGTGCCACGGGCCTGATGTGGCCCTGACGTTTCTTGCCTGCTTGGGTAAATCGAACGTCTAAGCATGGACATCTGTACCATGAAGCAGGCTATGTCTGTGCAGAAAAATGTCTACGAGGATCTCGGTACAGTAACAGCAGATATAAACCAACGCTTGTGCTCGATTGAGCAACCTGGTTTGAGCAGAGAGGGTGCACCCATTTCCCAGGTCAGGATGTGGAGAGTGTGGCGTGGGCGCTTGGAGCCTCAGGCCTGGATATCAGCACAGCAGAGCCTCGAACGCTGAGCAGAATAGCATCGCGGCAATGTCACCTGTGTGGAGCCGTGTAGTAAAGGTGGGCAGCTGTCTAAAACATGTCACTGGAAATGCTACTATACAGTCCAAACCCTGTCTGAATCCTCCTGGAGAGAGGGAGGCATTGTTGGAACTAGCACTGGGGGAAACAAGTTACAAGTTACAAAGACTAAGCTGGTGAGGGTTTTTGATACAACATACTCGCCTGACTTATAGTCGGAGACACTGCCTAATTACCTCCGCTTGTCAAAAGATAGACACTGCTCAAAGTTGGTTCAGCTCCTTCAAAATAACCGCAGAGTGTAATGAGGTGGGCGAAATGTATGAGCCACAGCTTAGGCCAGAAGGGACTTATGTACGGCGTTTCTATGAGGCACGCAAACCCAGGGTTACTGCAGGGCCAGTGGATATAAAAACACTTATTGCTGTGTTACCGGTAGATACTGTAGCTACGCATATAACATCTTGGCTGGATCACTGTATATACAGCCGACGCTCATGATTGTCTAGAAAAAGATGAGATCTTGTATGGTCTGTCCGCAAGGGATCACACACCTGTCTCTATGATATTACATGTTGAGAGTCTACCAGAGTGTGAACACAAGAAACACGCAAATGCTGGATTTAAATATGCTGTATGCTTTATTAAAAGAAATGAGCAGGCCATGAAGGCAAACTCCGTGGCCAAAAAGCTTCAGCCGAATAATGTTTATGAATTCTGGGAAAGAAGTTGAGGTTATAAATAACAGTAAGATGCCCTTACCATCCACTACTGATGGGGTTACTGGGTCTGAAAATACTGCTGAACTATGGAGAAAACATTATAGGAATATTTTTAATTGTGTTAAGAGTGATGAATAAAATGTTGGTGATGTTTCTAACAATGATGGTGTGGTTATTAGACCTGCTGAAGTGTGCGATGCCATTGAGGAACTGGCAGTGAACAAAGCATGTGGCCAGAAAACAGCAAAACATCTGAAGTACGCCAGCCATAGAATCTCAGTGATCATGGCTGACTGCATTTCTAGATTGCTAATGCATGGCATACTACCTGACTCTACGTTGTCTGTCTTATTAGTGTCAGCAGTCAAATACAAAACCGGAAAAATATCCAGCATAGAAAATTACAGACCAATTGCCCTGGCTAGCATACTTTCAATTATTAAAACAAATTATTTTGGATAGGCTTCAAGAATACATAATAACCACTGACAAACACAGATTTGTGTATATATGCACTGAAGGAAATATAGAAGACATAACACTACAATATTTATGTGTTTCCTAGATGCTTTCAAGCTTTTGACCAAATCATGTTAAATTATTTGTCAAAGTACAAGAGCGAGGGGTCCCTCCATATTTGATAAGGATCTTGCAGTTTTGGTATTCACGTCAAACCATGCAAGCTAAATGGGGTAAGAGTATATCTGCACCCTTCCTAGTGACCAATGGGGTCTGACACCTGTCAGCTGTTGTTCTGTATATGGATGATCTTTCTGAAAAGTTAAAAGAGTTTAAGACTGGATGTATGGTGGGGGACAGTCTTATTAACCATCTGATGGACGCTGATGATTTAGTCGTCCTGTCTCCTTATAGTGCTGGCTTACAGCAACTGCTCAGAGTCTGCTCCAGTTATAGTATGGTGTGCAGTATGACATTAAATTTAACTCCAAACAGAGGGTTGTCAAGATTGCCAAAACCAATCAGGATCAGAAGTAAAATTTTCCTTCAGTCTTTATGGCAGACCAAGCGCTAAATGTGGTGAACAAAGATATTTGGGTCACATCATCAGGAATGATCTATGTGATGATGATGGTGGGCAGCGCCAGTGTTGCAAACTGTGGCCAATATGCTGGCACGCAAATTTCATATGTGTACAGATGATGTTAAAACAGCCCTTTTTAGAGTCTACTGTACTCCACTCTGTACAGCCCACTCGTGGTGCAGTTATAGTAAAGCAAAAAGGAAAAAGCTTCAGGTGACATTTAACAGTGTATTTAGAATCTTGCTCAAGCTCCCAAGATGGACAAGTGCAAGTCACATGTTGGTGACTTGTAATGTTCCCACCTTTCATGCTGTGTTAAGGAATTTTATGTACAAATGTATGTGTCAATTAATTGATTAAAAAAATTGAATCATAATGACCTCAACTGAGCCTACACAAAGTGACACAAGGAACTCCTCGTGTTTCTGGAAACATTGGAACAAATGTCTATATGTGTTTTAATCACTGTGGACTTGTGAACTGCAACGATTATATCTCTATGTTGCTGTCCTCGCATCGTATTTTATTATTTTTATACTGATATGGACTTACAGTATGTTGTTATGTCCCCGGTCCAGGGGAAACCTAGGCATGATGTGTGACTCCCCACTCTTCCTGCTCCCCACTTTGCTGGTTAACCCCTAAACTTCCCTACCAAAAAAAACAAATGACAAGTCTCTAACCTAAGCTCCTAAACCAAAACGAAAAATGTCAATAACAAATAAAAAGGGCTTCTCCCTCCTACGAAACTACTTTATGTGCTCAATATTTAATATTTACTAACACAGGTCCCAGCAAAAGTACCATACACAAATCTACACGTTTCAGATCTTTACTTACAGACTTCTCTCATTACACAACTAAATGCTGGCTGGTTTGTTGGGGAAGCGGGAGATGTGAAGGAAGGGAAGGGTGTTGTCAGCTGGAGGTTTAAAAAGGCTGTGGTCCTCCCTTGATCCAATCCAGAGGCAGCAATCCCTTCAACTGGTCCAATCACAGAGCCCCACCTGTTTCTCATCACGCTTACACACTCACACACACTCAAAGGGAGGAGAGAGATCTGTCACATCACCAAAACAAATATGAACCTGGGTCATAATCATGTGTCTGAAATAAAGTTACATTGAAATTGAATTAATTCAACCATTGTTGAAGGGACAAAATTCTTTTTCAGGCTTTTTTTCTTGTAGCCTGGTTGCTATATGTTTAGCCATACCTTGGATGTGTTTGACTTACTTCTGAGAAGATAAATGGTGGTTATAGGACATCTTTACTGTGGTCTCTCTGAAAACAGCATAAAATCAGACCTACGATTCTTAATTCCCTGTGGCATTTAGACATTACTGGCACTGACACCCACACGAACAGCGTGTTTGTTGACTCACAAGCTGCAAATGTTAGCATGCTGGGCTAACCAGCTCACGACCCACAGTAATAACCTAGCATATCATTAGCTAACTACATTGTTGTTAGGGGTTACATGTTATATTAGAAAAAGCCCTTATCAGCGCCAACACGCCCACATCCAGGGCCTTTTACATGGTTCTCGTTTTAAAACGAGTCAGCGACATTAAAAACGTCAGCTGGAGATTTTAAAAGAAGGAAACATTTTAGAGCTCATTTGTGATGAAAAAAAAATCCTAACTCACCTGCTGGCTTTGTCTGGAGCCTTAAACAGCATCTTGTGGTCTTCCTCAGCGGATGGAGTTCTCTCAGTTGTCATGGAGATAGTTAAGTTATTATCATGAGACCTAAGTATGGAACATTGCCACATTATGTTATTACACCAGGCACAGACAACATCAGGGGCCAGATGTAAGCTATGCATACACCATTTCCCACACATAAACCGGTAACAGTGTTCTATAGATAGCTGTGGGTGATCTGATGAGATTAAATATAAGGTGAGAGATGTAACCTTACAGTAAAACATGGTTGTATGCAAACTTCACTGACTGTGTTATTATTTTATATGGACTACACTTAATTTTTAAGTTTTGTGTTTAAGTGATGAATCTGATCATTCTTTTCATTCAGGCCATTGTTTCCCTGTTAATAATCTTTTAATTTGAATTGTGAAGCACTTTGTAAAGTCTGTTTCAATATGAGCTCTGTAAATGAATCACTGATCATCCTCCTGATGTTAAATAACGATGACTGAGATATCATTTGTGATGATGGTTTACAGGTATGAATTAATGGAATGGATGGTATAAATGGCCACGGCCGTGCATATTCGCCGTGCATAATGACAGCTGCTTCGGTGCTGTTGGAGAACATCGTTGATGCGACACCATCAGTGAAATTACACTTTTTCTCACTGACAGGTCTAATGAGTGGTGGTGGGGGCACAAGTATTGATATGCAAACAGACGTTTAAGGGCGTTTCTACGTCCGTTTGTGGCTAGCTGTGGGAGTGGAAATGAGGCTCCTGCACATGTGCCCAGTTCCACAATGACTTGTAAAACAGAACCATGCTTTATAAATCTGACGAAAAGAATTCATATTTCTGTCTTTGTGAGTACACACAGTTGTAGCTGCAGTTTTATACATCTGGCTCCAGCTGTCTGTGCACACCAAAGACCAAAGCTGGTCACAGTATCAAATGGGAAGGGGTCAAAGGTTATTGACCGGGGACCAGATATCTAAAAGCTGCATACACACACAAACCATGCATATGGCATTTCCTAACCATGAAATGGTATTCATAAAAGAAGAATAAATGTGCAATGAGAATGCGTGCACCTCACGCATACTTCAGACAATGTGTACACAGGTTGCTGATAGAGCCGGCCGCAGGAAATAGGTGGAGATGGAAAATAGGGTGAGACTGAGTCTGTATAATAATACATACTTAGGTTGTTAGCCATGTTCACTGATTGTGTGATTTTTCTGCAGTCTACACTGGAATTTGTAGGATGTCAATCAAAGGCGATTAAATACCGGTGAAGACCACATGATGCGGCTGAAAGCTTGTAAGCATAAATTAAAAAACAATGTATGGAAGGTAAGTTATAGAAATATTACTGGAACATTAAATACAACTTGAAATTTAACTTAGTATGCCGGTAGAATATTCTAACCTACTCCTTCTCCTCCGGGCTAAAAATATGATAATCAAGTGGGAAATTGGTTTCGAATATTACATTTCTGTGTTATGAAGGCAGCAGGAGATCCAAAACTGATCAGTGACATCCAACAGTGCAGTAACACCTATTGATGTGAAACCACCGACATGATGGACTGACAGATTGACAGATTAATTGATTGCAGATCCAACGTGGATGTCAGTCAATCAATCAGAGACTCCTTATTCATGTCTGAGTGTCTCACAAGTGCTTTGAATTAGTTGAGAGTTGAACACAATGAAAATGCTGTCTATTGTCAAACAAAGAATGAATTTTTCTTGGCACTGGATGGGAGAACTTGTAATTGATAGTAATGTAAGTGTCTTTATATTACTGAACTTTCTTTAGTTTGATAAAATAGCAGTGATCAGTGTCTAGTGGGGATATAATTACCTTGAAGTACCTGAATTAGAGACACACCAAGGATATATAGATGCACTGCTCAATGCAACCAGCGCCCAGAAAGACGAATGACTGAGCAGCGTACATGAGACTCAGTCAAATTCAAGGAGGTGTGGGTATGTGTGAATTTGCTCTCTTAAGGATATTTCAGTTGATCAACAGAGTTTTATCTTCGTTTTTCTTTCATTCTTCAACAATAGCATCTGGCTCTCCTCTGCAATTGATTGTGAAAAGTGGTTTGTCTCGTCTGTGAATCACTTTGTGGCTCATCACCCACATTTTACCCCCGCTGAATAGGAGTGTAGAAAGTCAATTTATTTCCCCAAGATTGCAATTTCTCTTGTTTATAGTATGAAAATGAGTTTGTATCGAGATGAAAAGGAATCACATTCTAATTTGTTTGGAGCTTGCTTGAATGTGATAATGAGATTCTGTTGTACACCAGCAATTTTAATATATCTCTCCGGTGACGATGATGGAAAAAGCCAGTACAATAAATACCAGAGCTGAAATCATGTCATTGCATCATATACAAAGTCTCAGACGTCTTTGTTTGTCCTGGTAATAACCTGTCCTGCTTTCATCCTTAAATTATGCATAAGGTGAGTTATACTGTTTTTCTGTTATTTCATTTGCACACAGTTAAACTATAAGATCAATACGTAACCAGAACCTTATGTCACAGCTGAATACTCAAACAAGCCTTTTAAAATATTCAAGGGTGTAACAGATGGTTTATAATTGAAAGGGACATGTTCTTAGTTTTTTTCAAATTGCAGGTAGGGGACAATTAGAGAGAGCGGTATATTGTATTGCAGATTAAACGGTATATTGAGTTAAGTGTTAATTCTGGAGAGGAATGCAAAATGTAAATTTCATATTCACACGGATGCCTGAATGCAAGTAAAAGATGGTCCTATGAGAGGCGAAGATTTCCTGGCTTTGACCACAATCTCTCTGAGACATTACAGCATACATGCAGCTTAATGAGAAAATGCAAATTGAACATGAAAAAATAAAACAGAACAGCAACGAGGGCTCTCATAGCCAGTTTTTTTTTTATAACATAAGGCATCAAAGTTATAGCTTCTTTTTAGTGGGGAGGAGGGGTTGAATATCATCTCTATCTCCCAGTGGTGGAGCCAGACAATTTTCATAGGCTGAGGCCAGTACTCAGTGTGGGGTAGCACAGAAATGAGTATCTTGTTCAGTGCGTGGTATGGCGCTGTACAGAGGTCAGATTATAATGTATGCTTATGGGCAAAATGTAGCCAACTGAAGAATGTTACAGTCACTCTACTTTTAGCTCTGTTTTGGTCTCCACCAACTCATGAGACCCCTATGGGCTACAGGTAGCCTATTTGGGACAATGTAACTCCCAGTCAGATGAACTGTTCCAACATCAAGTGGGCCGCAGCCGGCAAGTCGAATTCCTTTTCCTCCTCAGTGTTTCTTTGTGGGCCATCACGCTGCCTTCACGCCGCCACTGGTAGACGTTCCTTCCATGCACTCGCCTTAATGTCGCCACCGGTCTCTTGTCTGCAGTCCCAGTCAATCCCATTCAAAACTCCACATGGTATGGCGGTGACGGAAGGGTAGACTGCTCCATCTCCTTCTCCCAGTAATCCTTAAATCTGACCAATCGTGTAACTTCATCATTCACTCATGCACTCACTCACTCAGTCACTCATTCGCTCACCCATTCACTCAGTGACAGACTTTTGCATTTGTAGGGCTGGCCTTCTGCGGTCCAGCCAAAAATATCTGGCTCTTTAGCTGCTACATGCTCCACTATGTTCACCAGCTAGTCGCTGCAGTCTGCCATTTGGTGGGTCAGTAGGTACAGTGGGTTTATCAGGTTCGTTCACTGAAAACAGTTGCAAACTGCTGCTGGAATCGACTCTGATCAGAGCGGTGAGACTGAATGAAAACAGTAAACTTGTGGGCAGTAAATGAAAATCATCACTACAAGTGAACCCTTTCACATTACATGTAGTCATTTGATCCATTGTTAATATAAAAAAAAATAATTAGGGCATCTTTAAGTTGCCTGAAACATAAACATATGAGCATTAATCATGATTTAGCTGCCAGGAGCAGATATTCAAGGGTTCATTTATTTATCATTTTACAACACAAGGTTGTACAACGAAATTCATTGTGTAGTCTCTTTATGCTACAGGAAAGACAAATGACAGGTTGAAAGCAAACATATTGCAGATAAATTGGTATTTGCAAAAAAGTCAGTGCTTCCTGATACAAAACGTTGTCCAGCTGGCCTTTATGTCTCCTTCAAAATGAATTTGCAGATGCAAATTATTAGTTGTATATAAACAGTAGTTTTTGGTACAATTGTTAACTGTGCTGATGACAAGGTGGCATTCCTTCAGAGCATTAACTCTCTGGATTGACATCAGTACTTGTTGGACTACCTGTCATACCATAATGTCTTTATTGTGTCTGTCAACATAATCTTAGGTTGACACAATAAAGACATTATGGTATGACTCACCAGCCTGGTTAGCGTCTCTGTGAGGCTGTAAGTAATGATGCTTTGAGCTTAATGCTAACGTCACCATGCTAACAAGCTCACAAATAAAATGGTTACTTGTCGACTTTTAGCAGGTATTGTATAATGTTTACCATATTCACCATCTTAGTTAAGCGCGTTGCCATGCTAATATTTGCTAATTAGCACAAAATACATCTGAGGCTGGTGGGGATCTCATCAGTTTTTCAGGTATTTGGTCATAAACCAAAGTATTGGATTAAAATTAAAATTCTGAACAGATGGAAAAACTGCTGAACTGCTGAAAAGATAAAAGAGCAGTAAAACAGCAGTCAAACCTGAAATGATGAGCGACATTACAGTCCCCTCATAGCTCGACAAAGATCTGATGTTTTTCGTCTGCCGGCACTCCTCAGTGACATGTGACTTTTAAGTCACATACTTGATGTACATCCTGATTTACTCACGCTTAAACACTTAATGTCTGTATAAAACACAATAGCGATCTATCCAATACTTAGTCCACCAAGTGCCAACCAGACCGTCAATGCCATCCCTAGAGCCATGCTGCTTGCATGGCTGAGCAATAAATAACTAAAATACACATATTGCAACAGAATGTTAGTCTTTGCAGTTGCACCTCATAAAAGTGATTTAATAAACAGTTGTGTTCTCTAGTTGTTGTTCTCCTGGGCTCGACTGCGCACAGACTGAGATCACCCAAAGGTTTTTCTTGCTTTTAAGACCATTCCAGCAGGAAATGTTGAGTTCACCTAATTTTGTTTTAATGCTGTATTTCATTCAGTTGTCATATGTGCAGAATTCAGTAAATTACTAGATACATAAAATGTGTATCATTGACTATTGCTGTTAAAGAGTGTTTTCCTATTATTCTGACGATCAGTATGTGTATGACTCACATCAATGACATGTTTTTCGAAGCAAAGTTAAAGGTAACCAGGTGCCAGAACAAGTCATACATCATATTATGACACATAGGGAGACTTGCATTGCTGTTGAAAGATGTGTGTTTTTTCCTACATCTTATTACCCAGCTTAACTAAGAGGTTGTTGGGTCAAACTTTCATTTTTCTTCAGAAATGCACAACATTAATTCTACAATAACTTCTACATTGTTGCACTGCTCCAAGGCGAACTCAGCAGACACGCAGCCCAGATAATAATGTTGTTACATCTCTTTAGTTTTCAAGGTGCCGCTGCGAAGGTCTTTCTGACACCAGTGTGAAAACGTATTCATTAGGAAACCACAGTGAGCCAAGGTTACAGAAACGTGAAAGAGCACTGTGAACACTGTGTGGAAATAGTTTGTCTGTGGGGTCAGAACAATGTTTGACTGTCTCCTTCACACCTCCAAGAAACTAGTGAAGTAGCTACTGAAATAATCTCGAGTCAATGAGTAAGCTTTTATTCTTCTGAAATAATGACCGCTATGAAGTGAAGTTGTGTTCTGATCTCTGATATTTTTGAATTTCCACTTAAAGGCAGGATCAGTGGGATGTGTCGGTTCCACGCGCTTCTGTTGGTGTCACGTGCTTACGATCTGGCACCTGGTCGCTACGTTTTTATAGAGTCCCGCCATCACACCTTGCATGCTGTTATTGGCTGGGGGCTACACACCACTGCCCAAAGGTTGACACCCAGAAACATCTAGAACACAGCAAAATATGAAAATACAGGCAGAGGGCAGGGTCTCTGCAGATACAGACACCACCACACAGTTCTAGTGGGTCATAAGTGATGATTGAGAGGGATTATTTCTGTATGAGTCTATACATTCTGCCTTTAACCTACATGCATGGTCAAATTAACTTGTAAGTACGTCAACATAATAAAGTTATATTAAAGATGTTCCCCTCAGATAGCTGTGTAAGTGCCCACAACAATCTCTCCCCTCCTTCATCCCAGAACAAATAATAGAACAAACAAAATAAATACAATTGGCTACCTTATACTTATTTACACACTGGACAAACAGAGAGCCAAAATCCGCCATTCTTATGTAGCCTATGTTCCACTTGCGTCTGTAATTTAGTGGGTTTTTAGTCAAAAGGCTGAAACATGTACCTGAATTTTTCTGTTAGTCTTCTCAACCTTATTTGCCAACTTACTGGGAATTTTTGGGGGTGTCACAAACTCAAGCTCTCTAAAACTCTCATTTTTTTTTACTTGTGTTAGCTAGCTAGTTGCAACTGAAATCGGAACACACACACACACACACACACACATTGTCACTAATGAAGATCCGGTTACCGCGGATGACCTGCTAGAGTCTATCAGAGATGCTCAAAAGTCATTTTTTTGCAAGTCCAAGTCAAGTCTCATGTCTTTTCTGGTTGTAATGAGTGTTCTATCATCTGCTGCAGGCCATCCGGTCTGCACAGAACACTGCATAGCTGCATCTAAGGAATTCAAAGCATGCACTGTATTATCATCTCTCCTTTATGTATTAGCATACAGTATCAGCATTAATTAGTTGTTTGGTATATGATCACTTTAGACAGGCTACTGCATGGCGATATGAAAGCTGGTGCAAAGCTTTCCTTGAAAGTTAATAACTTTATTGTATAATTACATTGGGTCTCCAAGTAATGACAGCTTATTATCTACTCTAAATTAACACATCCCTCTAGCCTCTCAAACCCAGTGTAATGGTAATCTAATAAGCCTGTAACGTTGCGTGGTCAACCATAAACCTGTAACCCGCCTGCTAATTAACGTGGTTAATGTTAACTTTCACATTACCAAGTAACTGACCTGTCCGGGTATGTTCACAGGTGCCTGATAAAAGTATGATGTGGTCGATCCATCTTTCTGTATTTTTATACCGCAGACGTTGCATTTAGCGATTCTTTTGTTTGGGCCTTGTGTGAAGTTATTATAGCCAAAGGTGATGACAAATGGCACAGCAGCTGCAGGTGTGCTCGCCATGGTGTTGTTGCTGCAGCTTACAGTCTTCTGTAAGTCTTTTGAGGACAAGCCTCAAGTCAAGTCTCAAGTCCAAGTCGCAAACTCGAGCCCCCATCTCTGGAGGTATTCAGTCATAAACCAAAGTATTGGACAATTTAAAATTTTGACCCAATGATGGTGCTAGATAAAAAAGTCAAAGAATCACAATAGTTATTCCAATTCATCCTCTGGGGACCATGAATGCCTGTAGAAAACAGTGTGGCTAAAAATATCAGTGTCCTGTTGCAGGCTTGACAGGGACTGATGAAGAAAGACACACGTCAGACCCCACCAAGATTAAATAAAGGACATATTTGTACGTGTTACTGTTTGGGGGTATTTCGTAAAGCAAGATTATTGTTCCAGTTAAGCCAGACTCACTTGAGTACATCAGGCTTATTTTTAGGAAATTGTTTTTCATAAATGAAGTTTAAATAAGGCTGACCTAAGTTACCAAGGAAACCTATCCCTCCAGACTAACCTGGTTCTGGTCAGGCTACTTAACCAGCGTTACAATCTGACAGTCTGTCAGAATGAAACGCAGTATTTTTCTCCATGAAGGTTCCCCTGTACTGCCACACTGTGAACATGAGTCAATATGCAGTACCTCAAATTGATTTTGACATGGGCTGCACTTAAAATCTAAGCTCATATCTTTTTCAGTCTAAAGTATCTGCACAGTATTCCAGTCAACATATCTGCATTTAAATGCACTGCAATTAAAATAAAGCTTATAAACAACTTTGACCCTTGACTGTAGCCTCACAGTTAGAAACATTTTCACCATTTGTTGTCTCTGTAAATGTCACCAAAAAATAAAATTAGAGAAACAGACACCCAGAAACCTGTTAGAAATACTATATGCGCTCACAGCCGATCTGAAGGTATTTACACAGTATTTTCACCATATGGAACCTGTTGTGTCACTTGTACAAACTAACTACCAGAATCCAACTGAGAGAGAGCTTTAGTTTCTAGAAAAAAAGATAATTATCTCAGTTTCCTGTCATTAAATAAATAACTTGGCTGGGGTTTCTATTTGACAATTCAAAATATTTTATGTTGCATCTTATACATTGTGTACATTAATACAGAAAGTTGACACAAGACTCATTTGTTCGTTTTAGTGTTTGTGTTTTACTCACTGATCTTCACTGTGAATAAATGTGAACAGCGCGTGATGTCTTGGGTTGGTGTCAAAGCCAAAGTCGTGAAATAAACCAGGTTTGACCAAGTCTGTTCACAGCTCTGAGTTGGCTTCATGAAACAGTTTAAATCTGTTATGTTTGTTAGGCTCATTCAAGACAGGCTTTTCACAATAAGCCTTGCTATTCTGAGACACCTTTATGAAACACCCCTCAGCTCACTTTACAGAGCTAAAATCAGACCCGATGTTAGCCCCAAAACAACAACAACCAGCCCAAGACTAATAGCGTGGTCACACCAGGATTTAAAACAGCAAAGTTTCGCAGCAAAATCAATGGAATCCAATGGAATTGCCACCATCGGGGGATCTGCTTGAGGGGGGTGAAATTAATCTGCGAGAATGCTCAACTTTGCTGAACTTTGACACACAAATTTGCGCAGTTGACCAATAGCAAGAAGTCATGACAGTGCTGACCTTTGAAGGGACAGAGAGCTGGAAGAGTCCATGATGGAGTAAGCTATCGTAGCTTATTAGCGATGTTGTACTATTCACATTCATTTCACCCCCTTCTGTGGGCGTGAAAGCTGTTCCACAGAAGAGCAGACAGTTACGAGACAAGAGTCATGGTACAAATACGTCTTTTGAACAAACTGTGTGAACTTATTGTCCTGTCAGCGGCCGAGAATGAGTTTGCTAACGGACCCTTTCCAAGATTTATTTTGCCTCTTATATAACTTTTTATTGTACAAAATGGTTCAAAAACGTGTAGGTTGGATTAATTGGCGACTCTAAAATGCACATAGGTATGAATGTGTCAGTCCCGTGATTGACTACCGACCTGTCCAGGGTGTATCCCACCTCTCATCCAGTGTCAGCTGGGACCAACCCTCTAAAGAATAAGCAGGTATAGCTGATGGATGGATGACTAAAATGATTGCAATGGTGAGGGCCCGGCTAACGAGTTACAGTTAGCTCGCCAGCTACAGTAGTTCACCAAGTAGCCTTGCAAGTCGTCACCACGTCACCAGGTTTCTGGCCCATCTATTTCACGAGGACAAGCAAATGTTACTTTGTGGTGTAACCGCCACTGATTGATTTGAATCGCTGCTATGCAGAAAGAAAGGAGGGCATCCAAAATGTCAGCCACAAATCAATTGCCACCATACTGTTTTATGGAACATGCACTACCTGTTACCTGTACCCTGAAAACCAGGCTGTGGACATGGAGTAGTCCAAAGGTAACATGCTGTCCCTAGTGGTCAGGAACAGTCAAGAACATGTTGATATGTTTCGATCCCAAGCTTTAAATCGCAGGCCAAATCTTTCCTTGAATCACCTACTAGTCCAGCTCTAGCAAACTTTATTACAATATAGTCAGTCTGGCTCACAGACCACCCACACTGAGGACATTTAGAAACAGGATTAGTTATAGATTTGCATTACAGATGCAAACAGATTTCTGGTAATATCATTTTATGAAAAGTGTGTTTTTCTCACCAGCTGTTAACAGTCAGTCCCCCGGGGAAGCAAATAAGTTAAAGGCTACATGATTCTAAATGAGTGTGTGCTTTAAAAGGCAAGGTGGGGAACCAGTACTTCGTTAAAATAGTGCAGGGATCAATGTGGCAGAGCTGATTAGGTGACAGACTTAATTACCCACGACAGGAAACACACTGAAATACTGTGGGAGACCTGTAGCCTTTTGTAAATGTAATTGGATGCTTAAAGAGTCATGCTTTGAAAACATTACTGTGACCGCAGTTTTCCAGTTACAATCGCAGTCAAATTTCGTAGGGTAAGAGTTGTACTTCTACATCAAGTTATTTCATATCTGTCAGCTAGCCAAGTTGTCAAATAAGCTTCCAGCTCCAGTGTTTGTAATTACTAACACTTTGAAAACTCCTGCAGGTGATAGATTGCTCCTCTGTGAGTTTATGACATCAATCAATTTAAGTAATAGCCTCAGCTTTGACCAATAAGTAGCAGATGTGCAAACTTGTGTAAGCACATCTAATAACTTTTGGGGGGAAAAAAGTGTCTTATCTCAAAGTCACTCCAGGTGATATTTTAACAGACATGATCTTAGCACACATAGAACAAAGGAAGAACAGCTGCATCTTTGACCCACCAAATTTATTTTCATATTCATAACCTTGGAGAAGAAAGGGTTCTTCAGAGGGACAAGTTGGAATGGAAGAAACTCAGACATAAGGAGAATCAAAAATATGCCAGTGAGAAGGTTCAAAGCCTTTACTGAGATAGTTTCCTCGCTTCCACCTTCCCTCATTTTCATCTCATCAAAGAAAGTAAAATAACTAATTGATTGTTTCGTGACACTGCACCAAACCCTGCAGCTATTGGCACAGCGCAATGGGGCGTCTCAGCAGCGGTTCAGTTTGGATTATTGATAGCCACAAGTCGATTCAGGGTCGTGTTCCACGATCGGCATCAGCAGGTATGGACCTGAGTCGACCCAAGAGCGGTTGGGTGTGTGTGCTGGATAGCAATTATACAATCAAGGCCATGCGATCATTAAAACGTTAAAGTTCCAGCATTTCAATCACTTCAATCTGTCAAATATCCTTTGTGATAAAGGGTTGAACATAGATGTGCAGTGCAGTTTTGCAGAGCTGTTAAAAGTTCTTAACTCCTCTGAATTACCGTATGAAAATGTGCTGTGTGAATAAACTTGCCTAATGAGCTCACTAATATTAACGTCACACTGAGTGTGACTTCGGTACCGGTATGTTGGCCAAACAAAGCAGCTGTAGACATTGTCCCCTCGAGCTGTCGCAACTGTGGGGGAACTTAACTGCTTACACAGATGCTCAGAGAATAACTTGAAAAAAATACAAGGACTATGTTTTCCCCATGATTTTCCTTTATTCCTGTTCTGATTCATTTATGCTGTTTCTTTCCAATCCGTGCCATTTCCTTCCTGAGTGCACTGCAGAGTCAGGTGATAATTCTCTGTTGGCTTGTCACTACCAGCGATCCCTTTCAAATTACACATAGTCATTTAATCCATTGTTAATATAAAAATATTGATTAGCGCAGCTTTTAACAGCACAACCGTGTAGAATCCTGCATATCATATCATGTAGTGCCAACATCAAAATGAGGAGTGGGGACCTTTTTAGAACCGAGTCAAGTCTGTAGCTGAAGCAAGAACAACCGATGCACACATTTCAAAGTAAGAAAGAAAGTATTCCTTGTGATATTCCAAGTTTTTAAAGGATGTCTGACCACAGCTTGTGGAAGGCTGGAACTGAGTTGAGTGCTTTTCAGATGGCTGAGACATTGTGTTTCTGTCTTGTTGAGCTGTTTCTTGGTAATAGATTATAAAGTGAAGGATGGAGGTGGTTGTTTTGGGAAAGTAAAGCTTGATGGCCGAGTAATTGGTGTAATTAAAGAGGGTCAAGACATTAGCCTGCGGTAGTAAAACACAACACTGAATCTGGGCAGGAAGTTGGGCATGAATCCTGCATTCTCTACTGTTAAAGCCTTACTCCTGGTCTGGTGATTTCCTTTGTAATATGAGGCCACTTTGGGTGTAGGAGTGTATGGAGAATGACTGCATGAAGGTATGTATCAGAGACAGCAATTGTCTTCTCTCAGCTACAACAAGATTAGACCACAACGTAATGATAGTCTGATACCCTGTTATCACTGTGTCGGCTGTGGATAAAGAAAATGTCAGACTGAGGCCAAGTCATTCAGCACAATGGAGATTTCGCTCTACTACATGAGAAAAAATGTTGCGTGTGAATGTCAGATGCAAAGGTACATGCAATGCAAAAATGCAATGTGTCCAGCCAAGTGAAAATCTCGCCTCATTACTCAGGGGGTCTTCAATTAGACTGATAGCATGTTGAGCTGACCATCAGCAAACATGTAATTTGACATTTTGACAATGAGAGACGAGACAAATGAGACAATGATGTTAAGACTCATGTCACATACCTGCTTGAATATAACTACCTTGGAAAAGTCACATCCAAGGAAACAATAAGTGGGCTGATTTTTTTTCCACATTAAGGTTTCATCGAACATTTCTTTCACACACAAGTCGTACTGCTGCAGTGGTAAAGGCCAACACACATCGGCAGGCATCACGGATCGTTAATTGAGGCACATCAATTATAACACGCTTTGGGTGCATCCAGGCACGTCATACAAACAGCAGAAGTGGTTATAGTAAGGGGACAGCCCGGAACAAAGATTTCACAAGTAATTGTTATGGTAAACGCCTGAGCAAGAAGCCAATGACAATCAATACCAAAAACACATTCAGTGCAACAAAAACATGATTCTGCTGCTGTATCAGCAACTCAGTCAGGGTTAGTATCCAGTACTGATCCCTTATAGTAGTGCTGTGGATAAGGCTTCAGTAACTTTAGTTCATTTACACAGAAACTTCATCAGCGTCAAATCCACAAGTAGGCCAGCAAAATTTCCAAAACGTGACAGAGAACAGTCCACAAAGAACACAATCTCCAAATCCTCATCAGATGCTTAAAAGAACTGACTGTTAAAAATGTAGAGTAACCATCCAAAACACAGCCGCGAGCTGAGGGTGTTTCTGCATCTGTCCAGGAGTGAGTGCGAGGGTGGAGCAGCAGTCGTACACCAGCTGGGATGAAGTGAATGTGATGAAATGACTGCTTTTCTCGAGAGTTGACGCGCGTCGACACTGGGAAAATAAGACAGTGGGGAATCTTGGCATTTCGCTGGACGTCTAACCGTGATGACACGCGTCAATCCGCTGCCGGTGTGCGGGCTTACATAGAAAGCAAAGGGTGTTTTAATGCGTTAGGTGTTTTTTAATGTGTGACGTCTCCTGTGTTACTGCTGCAGCTAGCAGCTGTTAGCTGATAGACCTGTTATGGTAGCAAATGGTGGAATTATAAAAAGCTAAATGCACACTATGCTCAAAGGCACTTCTCACACAAGATATCTGAA
>NTHP01000145.1:589282-642426 GCA_003416845.1 Oplegnathus fasciatus
TGTCCAACTACCTCATGTCTCATTCACATGTTTGAAAACACCGAACATCATCATAATGAACGTAAACAACCAACATGGCTGTTGTTAGTACTCACAGCGGCACTTTTCAGCCCTTCAACTCCCTCAGTTCTTCTCACCTTTGTTGAAAATCCAGACTGATGCTGACTCCTGTTTGACCTCTCGCTTTATCCAACCTCTTTTTGGTTGCAGCCTTTTCTTCTTCTCTCTTTCTTTTCTTTCTCTGCCATTCTTGTGCGACTAGTTCGCTAGCTTTAGCCACCTAACCTTGTGGAAGACCCTGGGCTGAGCAGCGTGCGCGCAGATAGGCAGCTGTGTAGGTAGACAGGTAGGTTGCCCGTCCAGTCATTTCATTTGGTCCGAATGAAATGACTGGACAAGCTTATTACAGGCCTGTGACAGCCACAGACACCGGACTCTTGTCCTTTTTTTGTCAGAGCACTTGATTTATTGATTGCTGTCTGGATGTAAAGAGAATTTCAACAAATATAACAAAAAGTGCTTCTGAAAGACATTACCTACCCAAGCTTTAACTTCTGTGTACTTTTCCTTGCCAAGCTTGTCCTCAACTTTTGTTTCCCAAATGTGTCAAGACAAACTGAAGAAAGCCACAATAAGATTGGAGATGAGGTGCTTTTATGGCAAGAAAATGTACAATTCATGTTCTGAACTGTTCTGAATATTATTATCATCAAGTAGCAATGCCAAAGGCCTTTTATTTTAAAAGAGAGAACTGTTGCTGTCAAAGCAAATGCTCTATGTCCTTGAATTTTGTGAGTAAAAATATTGTTCCTCCTGTTCATCTTTCCGCTCTCTCTGGCCCAGACGACTGCTGGCTTTATGCCCTACATAGTATGTAAACTTTAAAGTGAAATCTTTTTTGCTGGCTATGTTAATGAGAATGTTCTCTTATATAGTGAGAAAACGTTCTTGTCACACCAAAGGCTGATGGAAAATGGACAAATTGAAGTTTTGATCGGACGATGGCGCTAGATGAAAGGTCAGAGAATCAAAATGATTACGCTTCATCCTCTGGGAACAATGAACGTCTGCCAGATTTCACTGCAATAGTTGTTTAGATATCTCAATAAAAACCAAAAATGTCATCCAACTTGTGATGCTAGAGGCAAAGTCTGGGGATCACCGTAGTCATTACAGTTCATTCTGTAGGGACCTTGAATATCTACAAAATTTCACCACGATCCATCCAATAGTTGTTGAGACATTTCAGCAAGGACGAAAGCAGTGGACCGTCAGACTGACCAACATTACTATCCCAAGGAGCTGCTAAAAAATGATACTGATTGTACCTCAAGCACTTTTTCTCAAGTACCCCTCACTGCAAGCTGGAAGTCGCGGGGGTGGGGTGGACAAATTGTTCACCACACAGAAAGTTTACCAATTGTCACTCAGCAGTGACAAAACAGTAAGAATCTCTGATGCTGATGGCTATAAGGAGTAGATTTGTAACTTCATGCGTTTGCTGGTCAAGTCTAATGTTTCTGTTTAGATTAACATTATTTATTTAAACAGGTTTTACTCAATCAGCAACTTTGTTCTCAAGAGTACACAAAAGTTAACTACAGCTAGCTGGCAGCTAAGCTTGTTGGCAGCTAAACTAGCGCTATTTAGCTACAACAGAGACATGCCCTTGAGTTATTTTGACCTGTTCCATTTTCACAAAAAAGTCAAATTTCACACTGAGCTGATGAAGAAGTAATTAAATAAAATAGAAGGTCAAGCGGCTCTTCCTGCAAAAAAAAAATAAAAAAATACAAGGACGTCACTCGGGGTGGAATTTAAATTACATTTAAATTTTACAAAAAGTAAAAAAGTAGGTACAGCTGTACTTATTATTGGGGTGGAGGTAAAAAAATACTCACACACACACTCCTTCCCTAGAGAACTAAGCAGCATTCAGAGGCTATAGGAGTTGCCATCTTTGATACGGACAGTTACTATGGTTACAGATGTTTTTCTCATCTGGCAAGGTTAAGGGGAAAAAAGCACTTGTTCACACACACAGTGCCCACGGTGGGCCCACTCTGCGGTGATACAACAGACTGACTCTTCTCAGTGAATTGTCATTCCTGAAGTCTAGCTGTTTGAACAGAGCCGCTCACTCGCTGTCGTTCGTGCTCACTTAGCATTATTGTACAGAGCATTGTGATCAAAAGATAACTCACTTGTTCGCTGAATTACTGCTCTCTGGCTGGGTTTAGGTCAAGATCAGCAGGTAACTTCAGGTAACATTATTACACTATGTTCTTAGGGGAAGATCTGAATGGTTGTCAGCCTACATAAATCCTGCACTCTTTCCTATAAATAGCCTATGAACACAAAAGATAGCCAACTGAAAGCCACATTAACATAATGTTGACTTAGCTTACCTTTTTTTAAATGTTGGTGTGGTGGCCTGCCTGTTTTCGTTGTTTGTTTCAGCTGCTTTGTTGCTGCATCATATTTTCAGTGTTATTGTAGATGCATTTACTCCATAAATCTGTTACTTTTTCTCTTCCAACAACCGGTAACATTACTGACAGAGACATAATGTTGCTTACAAGATGCTGCTTATTAATGCAACAGTCAGTCTGAATCATCTTCTGAAGAGATACTTTTGTTCTACAAATCAGGACGATGCAATGTGTAATTACACAGGTACAGATACATGTCATTAAATAATACTGCAATAAAACAGTAATTGGTTCATTTGTCCGTTTTTCACATTACTGTTTAGTTTTTAGTCCTTGATAAAGCTGTAATACATTTTGTCATATCATTGTCATCACTGTTGTCCTTGAGTGCATGCAAATATGTAGTGTTGAATGCACGTAGAGCTTTATACTGAGCCCAGTGATTGTTTGTTTGATTTGTGTGAAACTACATGACAGAAATGACAGAAATCTGCACTGCTGTACCCTGTACTGCTCTCATCAAAAACCCGTATTTCCTGTGTCCTCCTGTCTTGCCAACACAGTGATGGCACACGGAACAATGTAGCACAGATGGTGCTCTCACAACATTAGATCCTTTTCTTGGATTTGATCTTGAAGGATCTTAATACCCCTGCTGTGCCTCTAAATCTAACACGAAACATGTCTGTTTTTCACCTGATTGTGTGAAAAATAAAGCTGAAGGCAGAGCAGCTTGAAGCACTTATTTCATGAGCAAATATTCTGCTGCTGAAAAATCCTGCCTGGTTTCCCCACCAGGTTTCTTTGGTTATTGCAAAACCTGACTTTATATACCATACAAAAAGGCTGGCTTAAAAGGTGGGAAATCAGACCTGAGACGCTCTAAGCTGCGGGTTAGGGGTCAGATCTTTCATGTGATGTCTCTGCGGAGGGATATAACGTTGAAACCCTGCTGATGCCTAACCTTTTACAGATAATCGCTAGTTTATATTCGTAGTTGCTGTAATGTCTTCCATGGATGACACAGTAATGCTGCCATACACAGCTTCTAGCACATGAAATCAGCACACAGATACATGAAGAACCAGAGGTCATTTTTCAGACATGTGATGTCCTCTAAATTCATGGGAAATGTTTAAAAAAGTGCAGCCAAAAAATGTTAAGATTTATAGTCAAACTACACGTTTCAAAACAACACAACTTTAAGGATTTTTATTTCTTTGGGAACAGTGATTGAACAAACGTGATTTGAAGTAAATGAGTTTGGATACTCAATTTAATAGCATACAGATACTGTATGGGAATATGAAGTGCCTCTCCTGACTCACTTGAAATTGTCTCTCACTTACAGAGCTGTGGTGAGCGCTCAGGTAAAAAGGGGTTTCATGCATATGGTTGAACTTTATTATTATTATTGTTAAATGCAGCAAGGCTTTACCTCAACCATGACCAACTTCATGTGTGTTCTAAGCAGATGAGGAATGCCCCTCTGCCTACTCTGTCCATATGAAAAACACTGACTATTACATACAGTAGAGCAAATCAACAAATCCCATGACAACACAGAAACCAACAGTGTGTCAATACTGTGGAATCTCCCTGTTCTGCCTGTGGCGCTCAGCCCCAGGCCCACTGGTTCCTACTGTAGATGGAAATCCTTAAAAACAGGTCACAAATAAGTAGTTGTATTTTTAAAAAAGGCTCCGTAATTTCCTAAAATAGTTGGGCACTGTGGTTTTTAGCAAACATCACTAAAACAAGAGGAAATAGTGCATTCGTTGAGGTGACCGATCGATCGGAGCACCCTTAGTTTTTGTCTTTTCATTGGATTTGTTAACAATATGTAAATGTATCACTACACTCATCCTGTACAGTGTGGTGATTAAATGTACACTGAAATACCAGCAAAATAGGAACACCTGTAAAATCAGGTTCAACGGTCCAAAGGCCAAATGACCAATAATGTTATTACTATTAACCAACTAATAGGAACATGTAAGACGATTGAGTATGCTTGAAAAAAACATATTTTTATAATAAATATTGTACACAAGAGAGATGATGATAATAATTTGGTGCAGCAGAGTTTTTCTGTGAACTGTTTTCAGTAGCATTCGACCCCTGAGACCCTTGTATGCTATATTTTTGATATACAGTGCATATCTTTCACTTGATGTGTTAATTAAAGGTTATAGGTGACAGCAGGGTAAAAGTTTGGTCTCTCAATCTTTTCAAACCGTGACTCACAGTAGAGGACTTTTTCCTGGGGTGGTTGAAGTACTTCCCACTGTTTCATTTAAATGGATACTGTTGGCTGTTTGGAGTGAGATCTCCTGCACATAATCCTGTCATGGTTGGGAAGCATTCCCCTCACTTTTAATGCACTGAACGCGTTATTTGCATTTTAAGATAGTACTCGCATTTCAGGAACATTTCAGGGACCAGGCTGCAAACAAAGTGTTGATGTGTTTACATGGGTGCACATGTGCCTGTGTGGAAATACTCCACAAGCACATCTGCATATACAGTGCAAACATCAGACTGGTTTAATAGGAAAAATGATGGAGGAGATAACGTCCATACAAGGCTTTTTTCCCCCTGCTATGTCCACATTTTAGGGTAAAATCATGGCCATCCAGGTGCAGAGTGAGTAAAAATCAGTGAATAAAAATCTGAGATCAATTCCTGAACTTTGCGGTTACTGGTGTGACGTCCAAGCTCATTTCTAATACTGTGAACATGCACTTGTTCCTTGCTTTGTGTTTCAAGAGGTCTACACAATGTGTAATGAGTGGACATAGTAGGGGAGCTCCAGATTTCATCAGTTCATTTGCTCTGGCAGGATGTAGATTGTGCTTTGCAGTAGGGCCACCTCCAGTCCAAATCACCTCCACCGTCATTTAAAGACTTCTAATCAGTGAGGGCAGACTGGTGTTACCGTAGAGCGCGTCCAGGAAAGGAAAGTTCAACGGCTCCTGTTCAAGGAAGAGAAAAATATTCATCACTTGAAACAACCCACACTTTTTACACTTAATTGCAGAATTGTAGCCCTTTGTTCTGCCTTGTTCTTGTTCTGCAAGTATGTTCTCCCATAGAGATTTTAAAAGCCTGTCTTCATCAAAACCTGACCATATCTTCAAGAATAAAATCTATTGGAAAAGCAGTGCATTAAATGCATCACTGCAACTGTATTTGGAACAGTGGAAGTGGAGCTGCAGCATAAAGCCAGATGATATTTAGGGGGGGCAGAACAAGCTGCAAACACAACAGTGACATATTGTAACGCTGTCATGGCTAACATGTTAGCAAACAGTTGTCTCTGTACACATCCTGCAGACAGGGAGCAATATTAGAATTCGGCTTTAGCATTGATTTAGCATCTGGAGTCGTGAATCTGGTGACCTGATGACTCCAACATTCACTCTCCTTTTAGCTCTGCTTTGGTCTCCACCAACTCTGTGGAATTTGGCTCTTTAGCTGCTAAATGCTCCACTATGTCAGCTAGCTGTTAACTTTGTCTGCCTGCTGTTTGGTGCTGGTCAGGTGGCATACAGTGATTTTCTCAGAAATGTTCATGAAAACAGCTGCTGGCTGCTGAGAGTGAACCAAAACAGTAAAGTGAGAAACTGCAGAGTTGGATGATTCTCTGTGGGTTCATCACTGCAGGTGGCTTTTTTGACCTTCTTTTTTAATGTAAAGTTATTGATTCGTACAGCTTTAAAATTTGAAGGCTTTTTAGGCAAAAACTAAATATATTCGAATAAAAAGGAGTAAGTATGGTATTCTCCAACAGAATTACATTGCTTGCAGTGTAAACAGGGCTGTGAAACAATATTTAGCCCATGACCTACAGAGATACATTTTTCAGAACACATAACTGTATGATTTAATGAATAAATTAAATGTGAAATATTGTATTTAAAAAATAGACTTGACAGTTAATACTTGTTCGACCCTGTTTGGGCTGCTTTGTAGCTCCATTACTGCTATTGTTTGAGGTTAATGGGTCACATATTAAAAAAACTGTTGAAATGCAGCCAAGAAACTAAAAAAAAAATACAGAAATTCAAATTCAAGTTCAACAGGCAAAACAGAGTGATGCTTAGCAGAAAAGTCATGCGACTTTGATAAGCCCTGAACTGGAACATTATTGGTTCACTATTATTACAATACAAGTTAGGTGTGGAAAGATTAAAACTTTTGTAAAGATTGAGGCGACTTCATTTTTAAATAAGGTTAAAAAAAATTCTGCAGGTGCACTTCCACATTATGGAAACTGGTCGACTGACAGTGTGCTGAGGGTCTTGATGGTCCACACTATTTTCCTGACTACAGCTGCAGCAGTACGTCACTAAGACCCCTCGCCTGATAATCACCTCCACGGTGTGGGAATTATTGTCTTTTGAAGTTTAATATGTTTGACTTTTAGCACCACTGAGTGCATTAGGTCCATACAGTGTTCTCTTTTTTTATGTGCCATGCAAAAAAGTTAGAAAAGAAGGAAAATAATAATTCAGTGCAACAACAGCATGATTTCAGGCCCACGGGCTTGAACTTCTACAAGAAATTATGCTGGAGAAAATTACATTTCCTGAACTCCTGAAGTGAAATAACAGTCCTCCCATCCACACCAGGCTGAGGTGTTAATACCTCCTACTGCCTGAAAACACTGTTCTAGCCTCCAACTTGTAATGAGATCCATTATCTGAAAAATGTGTAATCACTATGAAAAGTGATGAGATATCGTGTTCAAGATATTTTGGGCATTGCTATAAAATGAGGCTAATATTGACACGGAAGCCGCACTATCAGCATCCAATTCTCAGGAGCAGCTGCAGGCTGTGACACAGGACAGATTCCACTCCGGTGTCTCTTTCCATCTTTGAGACAGAACTGCAAGTTGCCACCTGACTGGACTCCTCCAGACGACAACATAGCCACCACACATCCGCTCTTAAATTCAGCATTTCTTCCTTTGAAGCAACTGAATCATTTTACTGTTTTCTTCAGTCATGCAGCAGCGTAATGTCTGTGTTAATAACATCTCTCACACAGCAGCTTATCTCCTTTGAAATGGTCCAGAGCACAGATGACTCATACGATTCCTGTTCCTTATTGTTGTTTTTTGAAGACATCTTCCCGAGATGGCTCACAGACTGCTGTTTTATGACAGACTGCTGTTGGTGTCGGAGCAAATCCATACATAACCTGATATATTAATTATTCTCTACAGGCAGCTTGCACAGTAAAGTTCTCTAAAATTTAAGCTTCATCTATTTATATAACCAATAAACTTTACAATGTGACTGAACAATAAAAAAAATACTAGAACATTTTTAGGGAGCTTGCTTGAACAAGGACAAATATCAGATTAAGGGTTTACGTTTACATTCTATGATTACACACATATTACATGCTAATATCGCTAAATATCTTGAAATTTAATTGCTTTCAGCCAAAAAACCCCCAAAACTAAATACATTACAACAATAAGCATTTAGTATTTGCCCACAGAATTACATACCTGGTAGTGTAGAAAGAGCTTTAAAGCAACATTTAGACCATAATGTACACAAATATCATTTTCAACAAATAAACAATTAAATGAAAAGATAAACTGTACAATTTTTTTTAAATACTAAGAAAATTGTACAGAATTTGGTTGGGATCTAGTCAAAGATTGACAGGTCAAAAATTGGATAACTGTAAAAAATGATGCTTCAACGTGGATAAATCTGACTTGAGCTGAGCTAAACCAAACTAACAAACCTCAGTGCCAAGTCAGTAAATGACAGATTGAAATCTTTTAGGTACAACAAATTAACGAGCTCTTAGAACTACATGTACATGATGTAGAGTGTATGTTAAAGGTTAATGCTGCTGATATTCTATACATTCTTTATTGTCAACAAATGAAAAGACCAAAATGAATGAATGTATCCACTAACAAGTATCGTGTGTGTGTGTATCCAAAGCCTGATATGTTATTCCTCTGTGCCATAGAGCTCCATTGTTATCCAAAAACTATTAAAAATAATAATTAACAAGCCACACTGTTGCCCTGGGTGACATGTGCCGTCATTACCATGAACACACACAGATCACCAAATGTGGATTTACTATCCCCAACAAATGTACCTATTACTGAGGCTTTCTAAAGTCAAACTATATATTTGTAGCTGTATTTAAATATGTACAGTGCATCTTCAGTAGAAACCAACGGGCTTTGGTAGCTTTTGCTCATATTAGATACAGTTTTTTATTCATATTACTGAGCCTTTAAATTGGCCAATTGTTCAATGGGATATAACGTGAAAAAAATATTAATGAATTGACTGTGTTGAATCTTATCAGTAGGCTAAAGCATAATAATTATAATAATCATTTGTGACATTTAATGATTATTTTACTGAACTCAAAGACCAGCATAAAGGTCACGATCATGATAATAAAGCCAATCTATTTAACACTAATCAAGAGTACTGATTACAAAGAGCTTTACAAATGGCAACATATGATCTATAATACCGCAGTAATGTAAATAGCTTTGAACTAGTGATTAAAATGCCCTCCATTCACAAAGCCATTATGTAACCTTTCCCTATCGACCTGTGGACACTAGCTGCCAGAATCCCAGCCATGCAGTGAATGGCAAATCACATGGATGAATGCATTTTCGTCTGCTAATTTAATGACAAACTAACTCATTAAAATCTCTGTGCTTAAACCAAATCCCGACATCAACCATCATAACAGAGAGGCGGTTGCAGAAAGTCATATTTCGGCCGGACTTAGACTAATTGGAAGAGATGGATGCAAGCGGAGCTTAGAGGAGGCGCTTCTGAAGGCATAAAAGTAAATACCAAGACAAAATGATTCCCATGACTGCACTAAGTCTTTCTATTTAATACTTATTGCCTGGGCCCTATTTATTACCACAAGTGTGTTTCTCGCTTGCCACACATATCAGTTTAGTTTACTTTTATGCTCATCCAACTTTGTTGCAGCATCGGCTTATAACATTCCTTTAGATTTGTTATTAGACCTCTTTCTTCATCTCTTTCTTTGCACGGCTTGTTGGAATTAGTCTCATTTACCAATACCTCATCTGGTGATCCTCTGGATTAAATGATACACGGCTGTAAGGGTAGTTGTTTATTTGTATTCATCTTGCACTATGCGGATAATAAAATGCAGCACAAACAAGTATGTGTTTGCGTTTTAGGATTCTTCAAATGAAATCAGTGAGCTTTTAAAAAGCCCTTTGTATCCGGCTTCAGGCACAACAGTCAATACCCACTGCTTTCTATCTAATGGTCCGCCTCTTAGGGAAATACAAAGCTACAAGTTAAGGCCTTATTCTTTATTTGCTGTTTTTTAACTATCAATTTGAGGGTTTTTTTCTTCATTAGCTGACTAGAAACTTTTATAAAAGGGGAATATTTTGAAATTAAACTTGAAGCTATTTAATACCAAGAGGGAGGGCATAGACCATTATCCCTGCATGGTCTTTATCTTTACTAAATAGGATGTAAAATAAACAATTGCATCTACTACTGCACTTAATTTTCTCCATTTCATTATAGTCCATTACAGCAATGAGGTTATAACAGTAAAAGGGAGTTTTTTATTATATACATTTTCTTCTTTAATTGGAGCTGCCTACTGAATGCTACTGAGGTCAGCAGCTGATTAGGGATTCAAACTTAACTCTTGTTTTTCTCATTTTTATGTGCCAGTGCTGGTAGCAACACCTGTTCCGAACAGGAGATGTCATTCAGCATGACGCTGCAGAGAGCCTGTGTGATCACGGAAATCTAATTTTAATGTGTGCCTGTGAATCCTCCCATGTCGTGTCTCTGAAAGTCACTCTCTCCTCAGGATGTGATTTTTTTGGCAAGAGTCATCGCCATGCCACCAGCACTGTCGCACACTGATGCCATAGAGGATTTCTGCCACTACAAAAAGCATAAATACACCCTAAATTTACAAAAGTTGCAGGTGCTTTCGCATAATCCACACCTCAAAGCAAATTTATTGACTTCTCTTTATTCCTCTTCCTTGTGATCAGTTCAATTTTAGTAAGGGAAATCAATCAGGAATAATGGTTTCTACCTGGATTCACCTCATCAGTTTACTTCATGAAAAGAGTAATATGCTGTGTATTCAGTGTACACCAAAAGCTTTACAATTGGCTTTCAAACTCAGAGAGCCGTGGAATAAGTCATTTGAAATAGGGAAAGCAAATAAATTGCGAGGAGCGATAAGAAGAGTTACACTAAATGATGCAGTCTGACTGATTCTGCTTCACGTTTACTGTGATAACGCGAAGCAGGCGTGAACTTCAAAGTGCTGTTGTCGTCCCTGAGAGGCTGTAACGAAGCCTGGACGACAAACAGAGTCAAACAGGAGGACGATGTGGAATACTAAACACCTGAGTCAATGCCAGCTGACGGCTCACAACAGATTGAGTGATTTCAGCCCACTGCAATCCCAAATCCAGCCGGATCTCAGGCGTTTTACCAGCATCTGGAAGCACTGAGATCCATCTGGACATATGCTGCTCCGAAAGCAAGGAAAACTTTGCATTTGAAAGCGAGCCGATTGCTTTTTACATAAAGATTTCATACAGGCCACCTATATCGATGTTCATTTCGCACACAGAGGTCTTAGGTGGTGATGAATGTGAGGAAAAAGGAAGGAGATGCTATTGCAGATGCTCTCAAACGGCATACAGATGAAAGAGATGCAGAGTGCATCAACATCAGAGTGGTATGTTCCACAGAAGTTTTTTCTTCACACCTTTATAAGCCAGCTTGAAAATAGCACTTTTTTTTGCCCGCGAGGTACAAGAATGAAAGGCACACAACTAAAAGAAAAAACACTTGAATGAAAAAATGCATTGTACGTTATAATTAGAGAAAAAAATCCTATAAACACAACAAAAATAGACCTGTGTGCATTTGATGTTAATCAGAGTAGAGATTAAAGGTCCAAGCAATCAAGCAAAAACAGTCACACATAAAACACATCAACAGTAACAGAAATATTTTTACAAGAAATGAAACAATTATTTATTTAGGAACTGGGCTGATAAAGTGTATTATGTGTATATGTATGTGGGTGCACCACAGCTGAGCATTAAATGCACTAGATGCTGGCTCCAAGTGAAGGGACAAACCAGTATGTTCAGAGGCATGTTTGCAGGTGTCTCATGTTAAAACACTGAGCTGTGGTGACTGCCATTTACTGTTTATTTATTTAGTCTTCTTTTTTCTTTCTTTACGTTTCTCTCTGTGAGTACTTTCATTCACTTGTTTGTAGCGTAGTGGCATTATTCTGTAAAGGTGCTCTAATCAATATTTTGAAATGAACAATGGAGTAAATGACTTTGTGCAATATAGCCAAATGACAATGCACAATAAAGAGGTCAGAAATAAATAAATAATGCAGCCTTAAGGGGATAGTAATGCTTAAATAAGAGTATGGGGTGTGTGTTGCAGCTGCGGGTTAATAAGAGGATTGGTAGTTGAGTTTCTGCCTACATGTCCACGTGTCCTTGAGCAAGACACTAATGGTGTACTGTATGTGGCGTGAAAAATGTAAGTTGCTTTGGACAAAAACCAAATGAATGTGATGTAATTCTTGACTGACAGGTGTCACAGGTTAACTTGCTACTTATTTTTGTTTCTTCTCTTTCTCTTTGTTAGCATATTTATTTTAGCGACTCACATGAATTCTATACTTAATTTAAAAGTTTTTAAATTAAATTAGGCAACAATTTCTATTGACTAATGCATGAGAGTTACTGTATATATTACATCCCGTCCTTTACACTAGTCTTGTCTTTGTCATGTTTTATGTTCTGTTTGCACATTTCCTGTTTTATTTTGTAGCACTTACCTCTCCTCTCGTTACAGACACTTCACACCCTGCCCTTGTGTGTTTCCCGCCTGCATGATCTGTGCCGCTAATTTGCCACATAATCATAATTTGTACGTCAACTTAGCATTAAAAAAAACGTTAAAACAAACATAACCTAACAAATGCTCAGCCGCTCGGCAGGACCAATGGACTCCCTGTAGTTAGTGGTCATGTTTGTGATGCTATAGTCGCGACGATTGACAGCAGGTTGTCAAACTCTCTCCACCTCATCCTAAAATAAGCCTTGCACCGACCATTATCCAGGCAAATCTCCTGGACCAGCTGGTGGTACTCCCCATGATTTCTCCTCTTTCTGAGGGTCTCATGTACCCACACGGATCGCTGTGTCCAGTGTACTATTTGGGAACATCCTCTCACCCTCAATCAGGCCATACTGACCATAATGTAGCTAATCAAATGTGTCGGTGTTGTGAATGGTTTTTCCTGCCGCCTCAATCTAATTTCTGTGCTGCCTCTAAAAGAATTCCTCCTGAATACATTGTGCTTGTAACATAAGTTAGACAGTGGTGCATGAGGTAGATGAACGTATTTTGGCCTGTCATGAACATGTCGACCAAGCCCTGATGAAGGGTCGTCACTAAACGACCGGGGCAGGTTTGAACAATACTACATATTTGCAGAGAATAAAAAGCTCTGCATTTGCTTCGGCCACCACATTGTGCACTTGTTTGCTAGCCCAACTAGCCGTATTACACCGGCTCACAGTTTCATTTTCAGTAGGCTGTACCTTTAGCCTCAAGTCGAATTTGGCCAGAGTTCCCCAGTTGTCTCACAGTAGTCTAGTTATGTTAGCTCTGTAAGCATAACTAACGTTTGACATCATTTGCTCAATGTGAACAGGAGTTGTCACAGCAAGTGGAGTCCACAATGAGGAATCTTGTGGAGTTAATAAGTAGAAATCTCGCAAATGGCTCTCCCAGTACCACTCCAGTACCAGTTGCCACTACTTCCAAGTGCCCCAGAAACTCCCAGCCCTCCCCCAACCTCCTGCAAACAGAGAGGGTGACTGAGAGAGTAGGGTGCAAGAGCAGCTGACGAGGTGAAATGGCAGGGAACATTTAAGGTCCATGCATATTGATTTAATTGTTGTTAATTTAATTGCTCTATCATGATATGATATGTAGTAGCTCCAAAAGTGTGGGTGATGTGTACAATGTTACAGTTATATCAATATCACTCATTGCACTACTCAGTTCACTCAGCCTGTTGTTTGAATTGCAAAAAATTAAATGTCCCAGCAACAGAGTGTCAGAGATGTTAAGAAAACATACTGTTTGTGATCATATCCATGTTTTCAAATGTGCAGTTTAATAAAAGGTTGTTTATATAAAGTTATGTATATATCGTGGTTTCTCAGACTAAAATGAGCATAGTGTGCTATGAGCACAAACACGATAAAACTGTGGTAGGTCTGCCTGTCACTATTTCCAAAATCTGGTTTTGAACAATGTTATGAGGGGATATCCATGCACATATGTTACAGTGTTTCTGAGTCCACCACGAAATCAGTACACAATATATATTTGACTGTCTCACTCTTTCTTCCTGTGTAGACAATTTCCTGTCATTTTTAGCAGGAAACGAGAGTTAAAAAGGCGAAGTCATTTCACCCACACAGTTTCTTAGTTACAAAGCTATTATTTTGTTACATACATAAAATAATAGTGCCCATTAAATACTGATTTAGGGAACTGACAGAGTTCCATTAACCTTATTCACATTGATTCTGCAGGATGAAATTCTCAATCAGGACTCCAAGGGGTCAGGATTGGCAACTTGCAATGTCAAGAAGTGTTTGGAGGAAAGATGGCAGTAGAAGAGAGAGAGGAAGGAAGTAGAAGATGCAGTGAGGAAGCCTTCCACTTCACTCCCAGGAAGTGATGAACTTTAGACACTTTCAATAGCTTGTTGGATCTACTCAGTTGTTATTACTGAATGCATTATCTTTACAGTATAGTTTTGAAGGGTTTTACGTATAATGTCGGGTAGGTATTCGGTTTTCAATTTTGGGATTCGGATATTCGTTATTGTTTTTTTCACGACGTCGATTCGTGCATCGAGTTAACATGTTACCGGTCGAACCCTCCCCTTTAAGGAAGGTGGCCTTGTGGGTGACGTATGCATGTAGTCTGGCAGGTTTGTTATGGGAAGTGAGTCTCTCCCGTGTGTGTAGCAAAAGTACCTGTATGTGCTGCAGACACCATGAAGCGCATGATTCCATGGGTTGTTAAGTTACAGTAGTCAGCAGAAAGTGTCCAGATAAGCTCAGGTTCAAGTAAAGCAGTGGTGAAAAGGGCCATGTATTGTGTTCGCTGCAACAAGTGAATAAAGCTACTGTTTTATGCAACGTTACCACAACGAACAAGAGTTTGCCCGGACAGCTGAGGCTAATTACGAGCTAACTGACGAGCCAGGCTAAAGAAACCAGAGGTCTCCCAACTATGGTTCGGAGGACCGAAGCTGGAAAGGTAACACGTGCAAAAGAACATTCCATCTTAAAAGTTTTCGGTAGCTGCCGGTATCCTTTGCTTGAATTGAATGATTTTTTCCCCCATCTACAGCGAGCTAATGTTAACTAGTAAAGAAGAAAATGCAGCAAAACATCCTTTTATTTTTTGCAATAGCTAAAAAGGTGAAAGTTTATGATGATGTATTTAAATAATGTATTTAAACTTGCCACCATAGGAACAGTGGTTACATAACCTTTAAAACGAACCACAACTACAATAGTAACTTACTATTTACAAAAATGACAAATATAATACTAGAGATAACTCACAAATACAAAGGTACTCTGTCACTCTGCAATCAAAAGAAATGGAAAAGAAAGACAGCTACAGATTCTAAACAACCAGACCATTCATAAAGTGTGGGTGAGGTTGAAAGGTGTGCCGGGGGACTGAACACATGAAACAGTCAGGGTTGTGGGTGAAGCTGAGGATGGTTATGAGTCATTCTATGAAACGGGTGCCATTTGGGTACGCAACGTTTGATGTGATGCATAAGGCACAAAATAATTGCCAAAGTGTGTTTCCAAAGCTTAAAGCTATTCAAGTGTTCTTGTTAACATGATATATGAGAAAATACTATTCTTAAAGATTAACATACTATTTTTAATCATTTTTCATTTGTACATGGCCATTTTAATATGTCCGTATTGACCGACATGACATTTGCATCTAAAACAACACCAAATAACTGTTATATTTTTTATCAAGCCTGTATTATTTTCAGGATTATATGTGTGTCCCTGTTTAAGGAACATATATTTATTTTCAAGAAGACATTATTTTTTATAAAAATTTTACGATTTGTATGTGTCCCCAGTTTGACTTACCACCTCATCACACTAACTTGTTTTGTATATAAATAATGCACTGTTGCTTTAAATGACATCACAAAGAGGAAGTGACATCATTGGAGCCTTTGGAGCAGCCAGGAACAAAAGCAGGCAGGGCGGAAGTAGGGATATGATTTTGCGCCTCTGGAATCATGGAAGAAAGTGAACACCAGGCACCAGCAATTGTTGAGCACCAGCCAGTAGGCGAACCCCTCTAACTGCCCGCAAGTCCTGACGAGCTGCGCAATGGCGAAGAATTGCGTCTCCCGCGGCAGCATGAAGAGGAAGCCGAAGCAGGACCACATCAATCACAGGAAGAAAGCGAACACCAGGCACCGGTGATTGTTGAGCTCCAGCCAGTATGCGAACCCCTCTATCTGCCCGCGAGTCCTGACGAGTTGCGCAACAGCGAAAAACTGTGTCTCCCACAGCAGCATGAAGAGGAAGCTGAAGCAGGACCACATCAATCACAGGAAGAAAGCGACGACCGGGCACCAGTGATTGTTGAGCTCTAGCTGGTAGTAGAATCCCTCTACCTGCCCGCGAGTCCCAACGAGCTGCGCGATGACGAAAAACTGCATCTCCCACAGCAGCATGAAGAGGAAGCTGAATGCCCCCATTTTTTTTTTAAATGGTGCAATTTGGTGCATTTTGGCCATGATTTTATCCTCAGCAAAGGCACCAATTTATGCATGAACAGTGTAAAATAAAACATTTTACCTTCAAAAAGTATTCTACTAGGGACTTATATTTCTCTCCTTACTGAACAAAAAACTTGTACTTATTTTAACTATCATATATTTTAGAATAAAAATAATACAAATATCTGCACTTATTATCTTTAACAACTTTAATAGGCAACCAAAATGTAAAAGAAAAAACTCAAAATTTTTGTCACTAACTTTCCAACCGCACACTGACATTTTTCAGGTTAATTACTGTTTGTCGGTACTTTTGAATCATTTATGGAAAGTTGGATTTGCATTAGATTGTGAGGGTCTTTTTTCCCTTGTTTGCTTATTTCTTGTCCAGGTGCAGCTGTTGAAGCAACAGCAGCAGAGGCCTAATACTACTACTCTTATCGGTTCAAAAACAAATCTAAAATGTCAATAAAATAAATAATATTCCTGACATCACAATACTGAGTGAAGTTTAGAAAGAATGAAGAACACAGACATCAGTCAGTATCAGTCCTTCATCCTGTCCTCTGTCGTCCTCCCTCTGCTGCTGATGTGATTCACTGTCTGTAGGTACCGCTGGTAGAGGGAGGAGGGGCTGGTGTATCTCAGCCAGCAGCAAAGTTTACAAGAATTTGCCCAATTTTAGATACGTGGCAAACTAAACAGTTGGACTACATACAGACAGCTTTTGTTTTAGCTTGTTTGTAACAATTCCCTATTAGCCGAGCTGGCGCGCCTTGCTTGTGTAAAACATAGCAGTAGTGGATGAGAGACTGCGCAGATGAGCAGATAGAGATATCGCTTTTCTATATGTTTTCATGTTTATGGTTGTTGAATGAGTGTATTGATAAAGTATTGGCTTTTTACTCGCGAAGGGTCATTGCAGTAACGAGCGTAGTTGGAGGAGATCTGTCTGTAGACGGAGCTCTTGCACCCCTGTACTGGTGATATAGGGCTGCAATAGCTCTTTAATGTAGTCAGGTGCCTGACCATGCAAGGCTCTAAACGTGATCACAAGAATCTTGAACTGGATTCTGAAATTGATGGTAACCCAATGTAAAGAAATCAGGATTGGTGTTACATGAGATCGTTTGGAGAACCTGGTTGGGAGCTTGGTAGCAGCAGTTGCACCATGCACCATGTGCTCATTAAGAAAGCACTGGCATTCAATATCATTAACTCATGTCATCACAACTGGAACCCAATAAACACACAATTCCCCAGGTGGAAACACTACCAGTCAAAATTGCTCACACACCAGTCAGAACCTCAGGATAGATGGATAAAAGGGCCATGGGTCAGTTCACTTGTTTTGGAACAATGCATACACAAAGACCTGAAGGCAGAGAAAGGAGAAATTAAAATTAAATTAAAAATTTTGAAAAAGTATACATGCGTTGTGTCTTTATATTGTGTTCATCGTGTAAAGAGGTTGTTCTGGAGGAAAACCATAAGTGCCACTACTCATTGCTGTAACAGGTTTTTACGCTTTTGTGTGATGTCTGAAGGCAAAGTTGGGTTTAGATGTAAGGTTACATGGTTTTGAGTGGAGAGTTTGGTCTTGACATTGAAGTTTGAAGTTTGTGAAGATGAGTGTGCAGTTCTGCATTTGTGTTTAGAGTTCTGGGAAAAGGAGCATAATTTCAAGAAATGTGTCTTAGCAATCTAGAAAAACTGTAATAAGGAATTTACGCCTGAGGTGGGAAATTATTTTTTTTTTAGGATTAACATATCTTTCATGTTGTTGGTTTATTAAAAAAAGTGTTTCGTAGAATGACTTTTCTATTGTGTGGCCTGTTCATAGAAGTGAACCTGTGTTTGAGAAGATAACTGAGAGAAGACAACAAAGAGGGTCAGAAACAATGAAGAACGTGCACAAAAGCATGACATGTAACAACCTATTGTGAAGTACTGACAAAAAAGTTCTATGGCACAGGAAAAATGCTGAATTGTGTGTGTGTGTGCATGTACGGTTATAACTCCAAAATATGAATGTATTATTTAGATTAAGATTATATTCCCATTGCATTTTCAGAGCACCTCAGTCTTCACCAACAAAGTTATAATAATATCCAAAATGTGAGACTTTACTTTGGAATTTCTCAAAATTGACACAGTAAAAACCCTTCATTTTTTCTATCCACACAGTGAGAATAGTTCTCAATTTCCACATATTATTCATTGTCAGAAATTATGGAGCAATGTGTTTTTACAGCACCTCAAGTTCCAGACTTTACGTCATTTCAAGGTACAAATGTGGGACTTGTCTAAAATTCTCTAAAGTGATACAGTAAAAATACTTGATTTGAAGTTAGGCCTAGTCCACACGTACGCGGGTATTTTTAAAAATGTAGCTTTTTCTATGCATTTTAGCCTTTTGTCCACACGCAAACTGTGTTTTAAGTCACTGAAAAAGGACCTTTTTGAAAACTCCTTCCAGGATGAAGATTTTCAGAAACTCCGTTTTCAGTGTTGACGTGTAGACATGGAAAATGGTGTAAAGCGGAGCGTTTGAGAAACGATGGCGCCTTCACCTCAATTCGCGCATGCCCATTGTTGCTTTGTGTAATGAGCCTGCGCCTGAAACAACATCAATGGCGGACTACCAGTTTGTTTACGTTTGGTTAGCACTCCTCGGTCTAAGTACAAGTTGTCAAATAACTAAAAATAAATAAATAATTAGCTACTCTTTTTAAATTACTACCGCCAAAGGAAAATAAGCTCACTAGGCTTGCTCAGAATATTCTTCTCTGGTATTTGATGTATCGTTGACATAGACTTTATTGCTGCCTACTGGCCTGGCATGACTTGTTTGAGCACTTGTATTTGTTTTTGTGTTTTCGTGTGGACGGAGCTATTTTGTAAAACGAAGGTTATGTGGACAGAATTTTTTTGTGAAGGAGGGGGAAAATATCTGTTTAAAAAATACCTGTGTATGTGTGCACTAGGCCTTGGTGTGTAGTCAGAGTTGTCCTGAACTCAAATATATCAGTCTTTGTCAGGATTTTTTTTTCTTGCAACCCAAAATCAAAGAATAAAATAATGTCCCCCACAACTCAGTGGGATGCTTTGATTTATAACGGACACAGATAACATGCTTTATGCTTCCTGTGAATATAATCCAATTAATTTCATTTTCATATATGTTTTTTGTATATACCCTGTGTTAACACCTTATTTTGAAAACCGGACGTAGTCACATGTGTATCCTTGCGCTAACTTCGCATGACAGTCTCAAAAGGAATAGATTGAGATTCACAAATACGTTTCCATTTAAAAATGCTAAGTTCGCGTACAAATGATGATACAAGTGACACATTACAGACTCAGATACAGATTTACAGATACAAATCACTCTGCATTTATTTGTGCATTGTGTTTTACGAGTTACGTAACTTGACATTTGTTTGTGAATACTTATGAGACCCATAAAGTCTAACCTTCACCAGTGCAGAGGCAGGTCCAGAAGCCTGGCCAGGGGCTGCACAGCCCTTCACAAACATGTTTTATAACCAAATCATCAGTACACTGATGATAAATGACACATCCTGCATGGTGGAACACGCCTCCCAATGTAGAAACACCAAAAAGAGGCAGATGGGCTGGGTCGCCTCTTCGAAAAGTATTTGTCCAGCTGACATACTGAGCGCCTGGGAATGAAGCACTATTGATGTCGGCTCCCCGTTCCATCATGGACATCGAAGGGACCATCAATGAGATTGATTCACGTGGAATGAGACTCAGAGAAGGAAATTACAAGGTCAAAAGATCCAAGGATATTATGCTGATGTTCTTTTTTTCTTCAGTCTAGATCTTCATCAATAGACGGACCAATTTCTGTTCATCGTCATTGCTTCAAATGTTGTATTAACAGTAAATGAGGTCACAAGGTTAAAGCTATTAGGGAAGATGTCTATAGTATATAAAATACACCTGCATCATTAGCTGAAATACCAAAGAGGGGATCCATACACGGTGCCTCACCCACACTGAGTGACACACTGTAAATTTGTTTTTAATGCTGAAAATGTAATTCTGTATATATATATGTGTATACATATACATATATATATATTATATATAAGATGCTTCCTATTTATTACAACAGTGTGGTGTGTGTGTTGACCTTTTTAGTTGCTAGTGGGAAAACCTTGCTATTGCTAAGATTTAATTGGTAACTGTATTAAAATCCAAAGGTAGAAATGACAACATCTCAACTTCCTGAACGGTGTGAAAACCAAAGCTGAAACTATTCTGGACACTTGTAAACATCATTTACATTACTTTTTAACTAACCACCAGAGTGTGGTTGCCAACCGTCCCGTAATTGGAAACTAAAGGACGTGTTCGGGACACGCTTTGTTCCGTATTTTTGAGAGACAGGGCAACTTGTATGAGATAGAAGGAAACTCTCCTGTTCTGTCATCCCTCAGCCTGTCTGTCATGTTATGTTCCACTACCCAAACAGCGAATGTGCTTCTCATTGGTTGTGACTCACGACCAATGAGAATAGCTGTCACTCACAACTCGTGAGTTGCTATGATACGTGCGATATTTTAAGAATGGCAACCTACAAATGTCGTCCGCTGACAAGAAAGAGGAGATAACAAAAATAAAGAAGAAGGGAATGAGAAAATGATAATGGCTGGGATGTGTGAGGGAGAATGTGTACAAGGACAACTGCACTGTCTGCCACCGGGTTTTCTCCATTAGTCACGAAGGAATTTGTGACATCAAACAACATGCATCAGTTGTTTGATGTCACAAATTAAAATGTACTTTTTACTTTATTTTATTCAGTCAAATTTCCCTGCGGCTGTTGATGGGTGCAATTAAGACCAAGCCTGACTCCAGAGGCATATTGCCAACAGGCACCACATTGCAGCATCTCAGCCGGGACATATCACTGAAGCAGCTGAGTGTTTGCTTGGTCCCCAAGTGGAGATAATATTACATTTTTGACTTATATTCTAGAATTTATGTCCTCTCGCTGCCCAGTGAAAACCATGTATCTCATATTTGGTCATTTGTTAGGTTTAAATGCTTGTTTAAGAGCTGAGGAAACTCTCCTACATCTTAGGTTAATAAAACCAACAAACTGTCTAAAAATGCCTTAAAACAAGGCCGTTTTTTTATTCCATGACAAGCTGACATTTTGGAAATACATGGCTTTCATTGGACAGCTGTATTATTACCTCCCCACACTCCTAAAAAATCTGAAAAACACAGTCATCACCTCTCTCCCTTGACTCAATTTCAGCGGCATTTCAGTGATGTATCATGGCAGCTGAAGAGGGGAGCTTACAGTTTTCCACATTTCAAGTTGAGGTTACGGTAAATAGTTGAAGTGTCTCAGTACTTAACATAAATAAAGCCACGCCAAAGAGTAGCTATATTTGCCAGAGTTTTTTTGTTGTGGCCTGGGGTTCTCTGTGGACAGTCGACCAGCAGCTGAGCCTCTCAGATAAGCTCCCAGCCAGAGAGAAAGAGAGGGGGAAAAAAACGAGTGAAATAAAGAGCAGGCCAACAGCGCTGTGTGATTGAGAAGGGCTCCATTTCACAGTAAAAAGCAGGCGGAAGAGGGAGGAGGTCGCAGTCAACAAAATGCGAATGGGAGAGTGCTGGTGGGGGGGCGGGAATAAAAGGCACAACATAGTATTAGGATACGGCCTGTGGGAGCTTTTGGGGGGAGGAATGGGAGAAAGTTGCGAGAGCATGTCGGTGACTGCACCCTTCAGTGCCGCACTGCAGGGAAGGCAAGTTTGGTCTCACTCTAATGTTGGTGACAGCAAGCACTGAATGCTGAGATGCACTCTCCCTGTCTGTTTGTCTGTCTGTCTGTCTCTGTGAACCACTTTCCCCCTCTCTGTTTGCTGATGTGTCGCTGGTGCTCAAAAGATATCATTTAAAAGATCCTATTTCTCTTTGGAAGCGGTGGAGTACAGCATCATACTCTGCAATCTCCTTTCAAAGAATACAGTGATTTTAAATGCGCTGTTTACGCATTTTAAGAGCCACCACTCACTGCCTTCAGTAACATTTTGAGGTATTGATATCTTGTCAAATGAACAAGCAAGACCGAGATTTTCTATCAATCTCAATGCTACAGTTTACATCAAACCTGAACTTATTCTGATGTAGTAGGACATTAGATTGTTTTATACCACAATATACACCCCCAATGTCTGTTAGATATCTCAACAACTATTTCCAGATTTCCAGATTCCAGATTTCCATAAAATTAGCTGCATATATTCATGGTCCTCAGAGGATGATTGCTGATCATTTTGGTGACCCCCTGACCATTAGGTTAGAATTCTACAGAGCCCCAGAAGGGACATGGAGGAAAATGTTTTTCGACGGAAGTGCACAAAAGAAACCTACTTTTCTATTCTCAAAACAAAACCTCCCATCCTCGGTATAGCTTGGCAAACGTGGGAAACGGCAACCCCTTTATCCCCAGCTACATTTAGTGGTTTGGTCATATGCACACATAAGAACATGCCATCTACCTTGTAGCAAATGTTAATTGTTTTGTGCACAGTTATGACAGATTTCACATTTTTATCACTGCTACAGTACTGACTTTAGAATCCTGTTTGTTCCTACGTTCTGATTGCTTTTGATAAATGTTTGTCGAAACATGTAAATCAAAGCAAGCATTTTCTTGTTGAGATATGTGCATATTAGGGTTGGGCAATACGACAAACAATATATTGGCTATGAGCGATTGGCTGAGTCCATCGCCAGTTGATTTTTTCGTTGCTCAGAAATATTTTTAAATCACTTATTAAAGAATGAACGGGAGAAAGGAAAAAGTCGGGATTATCTTACTTTTTTTTTTTAAAGTTGCAGTAGGTAACCCGTAGGATGATAACTTTTTGTCATATTTGCTAAAACTGTTACTATGTCCTGACAGTAGTACATTAGACAGATAAACTGTGAAAAAATCAGGCTCCTCTGGCTCCACCTGCTGCTTCTAATGCCATTTGCAAGAATCCACTGCGACTGAATCAAAACAACCAATCAGAGTCAGGAGGAGTGTCTGCCGGAGTGTCAGCCACTGCTCCTGCACATGCTGCGAGCAGCTCCCCTCCCCCGCGCATGCACTAACTTGGTTAAGCTCCGTAATTTGAGTGAGCGGATGCAATGGCGGACAAACAACCACCAAACAACCAAGCAATGAGAAAACTGCCCATCCCTTCTTTGTCAATAACAGCTTACACGACAAAGACAAGTAAACAGAAGAAGACCAATGAAGAAAAGCAGCTAAAAAGAAAGAATTAGACCAAGCTGCTGTGCGGAGATGAGGTGGAACACAGTGCAGAAGGAGGGGGAGGAACCTGGAAGTTGTACTCTTCTTCAATCATAATGAAGGCATTGTGAATTTGTTTATTTCAGCAAGCAGCTAGCCAAACTATATATAGCCCCAAAGTGTTCAGTATCACATAAATAAATATTAATTTCTACATTGCAAAACATCATACAGGAATTAAGTGGAATCAACTAATCTTTTTTTATTAATTTGAAGTTAATTAAACTTAAAAGTTCTTGTTTTAATCTTGAGACCACTTCAGAACTTATAAACATGCCTTGTTCTGACTTGAAATGAAGAGTTGAATGAATGTACTGCTGGAGTTTATTCAGCTCATCAAATTAAGTTTCTAAAGAAACATGATCAGCATCTAACACCGACAGTTATAATGTTTTGCTAAATTTACGCTGACATCACAGGATTAAAAGGAATTGTTCGTTGTCAGTGCACCAGTCCTTTAAGAGCAGTTTACATTCTCATTAACCTTGAATTCTGTCTTATTTGTTGCAGATCAATACATTATTTCTCTTGAAAGACAAAACAACTTGCTGAGAGTTGAAGCAATCAAGAGAGAGAGTATCCAGAGACAGTCTGCCTGCAGGCCTGTCAACTGAATCATAATGGAAACCTTTGCCGCTTCATTACACATTCTGAGCAAAACTAATAAGGGACCAATGTGTGGATAGTTTACAGGGACAAGGCCTGTATAAATGATATAGAATGACTATTGTGTGCAAATGAACAGATGGGAGCTAATGCATGCTCGGATGTGTGCTTAGCTGAGGCAAATGAGGGAGGCAGAGAGTGGTTATTCTGCTTTTCAAAGAGAGAAAGTGCCTCTGCGTTTTTTTCCAGCTCTTTCTTGGCTTTGACAGGGAAGTTGGGGAATTATTGGTGCACAGAAGGATTATGAATCTGCTGCAAAGCAAACACATTTTTCATGCGTTGCTGTGTTGATTTGAATGTAAATTCAGAGTGTGCATCCTGAAATACACTGTCACCTGTGATATCAGCTTTGTAGCACTTGTTCATCCGACCTCTGTCCCAAAAGTGTTTCCAGATTAAATATTCAACATGAACAAAAGTGAGAACAATGGTGGATCACTTCAAGCATTCAGATACAGCAATAAGACAAAAAGAGCCCTGTGAATTTTGAGCTGCTGTCTGTTATTTTTATTTGTTTGTCTGCAGGGAAAGCTTGCTGTTAATGGATTTCAGCACAAGTATTAACCTGTTTATCTTCAAATAGACCTTCAGTTATGTCTTTGTTGCTCACTAAAATATTCCAAAGTAAAAACAACAAAATACCAACGTATTGCCAGTATTGGAAAGAGCTACTATAATACTGTGTGCACCAGGAAACAAAGGGCCAAACAAATTTTATCTCCAAATGTGAATTAGTTTTGCATCTAACAAAAGATGAGATCATCAACTGTTTGGTTGCAGATAAATAGAGAGACATGGAAATTTCTCCACAGCCCAGGCAAATTTTCAGCGACATTTTACACAAACAATGGCAACTTTAATTATCTGCTATCAGCTGTTAATTGCACTAAGAAGTTGAGTTGGAGCCACTCTGGAGTCGTGAGATATTGCAGAGCCAAGGAAATTAGACTCTTACAAAAGCAGGCCTGGAATGTTGAAGCTTGCAGCAACACAAAGTAATACACTCTTATCAAAAGATAATAAAATCTGAGCTGAAAAGGTAATAAATCCATAAAAATAAACGTGACTTAGTGAACTCTTGGTGAAGACATGTTTTAGTTGTTTGTCTTATTTAAGATGGAAAAGGAGACCAAACACATAATGACTGATAGATGATAAAAGTGAAATTATCACTTTGCTTGTAGTGTGTAGGACAAGAAACAACAAGCCCTTCAAATTAACTGACAAAACACATTGTTTGTTTATGCCCTTTAGAATGATATAAAGAAGCGTTTTCTGATCTGACGTTTTATGATGTAAAGGTTTGGTTAGGTGTAAGGTTAAAATGACTACTTTGTTAAGGTTAATGGGACGTCTGTTGTCATGGTTACAATAATTAACACATAGTTACGGTTAGCGAACAATCAGCGAACATGCTTTAAAATAAACAACATTGACTGCTGGTTGGAAACTGGAAACGAACAGCGATCCCCGTCCAACGTTTTGTTGACGTCTACACTGACTTTGTTACTCTATAATAACATCACCTTCCTCCTCCGCCCCTTAGCAGCTTTAAAATGAAAGCCATTATGTGTCAAATTCAAAAATATCCTACTTTGGCCCCCCAGTGGTAGTATCAATAAAGGCACTGTGGCAGAGAGCAATGCTGGGCTTGGGATGACTGATGATGATTTACATTTATTTTCATTTAGGTATGGCACTATAATCAGTTGGTCAGGCTGGGCTGTCCATCCTGTTGACAACTACTGGTCAATGAAACCAGTAGCCATAAAATTCGCCCCTCAGAGAATGAGTTCCTCTTTTTTTTTTTTTTCCTTTTATCCTTGTGCACAAGGAATAATGAAAAATAATAGACATACTTAGATTAGAATTACTAAGCACATTCACGCTTCCAAGAGGATAAACTCTTCACCCCCTAGCCCTCAGGCAAAAATGTCAGCTTTGCACAGAAGATATCTTAATCTAACAGACACATTGTCATGAATATGTATTGATCATGCTCCCAAAAGCAATCCTGTCACCAGACAAGAAATTTGATGTTGGTTGATTCTGATTGGAAGGTTGATTGTGAAAAACCTTTGATTACGTGTAATGACAATGTTTTATAATGTCTAATGGCAACATTTTAAAGTGATCCCTAAAGCACAATTTCTATTCTGGTTAGGGTTAGGGGAAGATCGTGGTTATGACAAATGGCTAAGATTGCAGGATAAATTTGTCGGCACAAAAACCAAAGTGTAAAATTTCTTGAATGCAACCAGTAACTTCCCGGAGTCTCCGCTGGTGGCCTGGCAACTGGTCCTGGCCAACGCTCTTCAAGAAAGCAAGTAAGTGTATTTCCCAAAATGTCATGACCTTTTCTTTTAGGTTACGGTTAGAGTTTGTGGTAACAGTAAAAAATAAATAAATAAAAATGTAAAAAGCAAAGATTAACTCTTGGATTACGAATGCAAACCCTGGTCTCACATGAAAGTCAGATGTCGCCCAACCACCAAACCAATCTCCTCTGCCTCAGGTTACCTCCTACATTCTTAAATTCCTGGCACTGATATTGGCATTGGACATAAATTGAAAATGTGCTGCTGATTTTTTTGGACTAATATCACCATAATTCCTCAAATTCTTCATTGCCCAAAAAGAAGAACCCGACCTCATGGTCTTTCCCCTAGAGCCACCCTCAGAACAAAAGCTACAATTAAAGCTCCACCCCTCATGTTTGCACATTTGTCTCACCTTGTTTAGTGACATTAAGTTTATTTTGCTTTTGAGCAAATTCTAGTGATTCTTGCAAAGTAGTGATAGGACCTAGATGTCTGTCAGCTACGTCATATGAAATTTTGCTGGCTCCTCTCGCAACTCTTAATGTAGCATAATACCTTCTCTTATAAAGTAAGGTATGTAGTAGATATCGTTTCTGAATGTCTTGTTCAGCTCATGTAGGTTTAACAAAATGAATACAGCAGAGCTCCAGCACTCCTCTGCTCAGGAAAGCCAGTATAAAAACCAGCTAAAATATATGACTTTTCTTACGTGTGACCACAATCTACTGTTTTCGCTTTTCTTGACTACATTTCCACGTACTTGATGTAATTATAGACACCTGTTGTTGAATTCAGTCATCTATGCAGCATTTGCTCTTGCCATTTGTAAAAGGATAAGGCTGGTGTTATTCTGTGGTTCTGTGATTGTCAACAAATCCTATGACAAGACCGAAACAAACAATGTGTTAGTCTCTTTCTTTCTGTAATTTCTGACTTCAGTACCCTGTCTGTGGCACTCGTCTTCATTGAATACTACTTAAGACGTCAATCTTTAAAAATGGCTTTGAAAATATATAGTTTCATTTTAAAAAGCCTCAGTAATTTCCTTAAACAGCAGGCCACTATAGTTTTTATCAAATGTGACTCAAACAGGAGAAAATAGTGAATTTGTTGGGGACTATTTTCAGCTGTGGATTAATACACATTTGGTGCTCTAGTGAGTATTTGGGGCAGCAGGACTGTGTATGTGGCACTGAGTCAAAATAACCTACAGTGTGTGTGTTCATGATAGTGACGTAACATGTCAGCCAGTCCAACAGTGTGGTTCACTGATGTGTTTTTAATTGTTTGTGGACAACTGTGGAGCTCTATGGCACAGAGGAAGAAGATATATCAGGCTTTGGTACCACACACAGTACTTGTTAGTGGGATACATTCATTGTTGGTTTTGGTCTTTTCATGGGATTTGTTGACAATAAGAAAAATATAGAATAGCACAAGTCTTATCATTTAACTTTGGTGTGTTATTGCTATTTTTGCTGTTTTCTTAAAGAGGGAATCTGATCAAACAGCAATTCAGCAGATAGAATATTGATTGTTATGCCGCTGGGTGTTCATCAGTATGTTTGGGAGTTACAATAAAATGTATTTTTTTTTCTCTTGATACTTTATGATTTAGTGACTGAATAACTGAATATTCTTAAGTTTCTATTTTGTCCCTTGTACAGTTGAATGATGAATATTTATGAAGGTCATACTGTATATCAGAGCTGTGGACATAGAGCGTGAAACCATGAAATACAGATATGCCTACTATATAGAGAATCTGTATAACAAAGTAAGTAATGAATATTAAGTATGCTCTTGGCGTTGAGGTCATTGTAAAACAGGAATGACAAGCAAATCACTGAGCAATAACAGCCACTTGATTCTGAACTGGAGTCTCCTCCTGGCCGCATCACCTCCTCTTGACGATGTCGAGTCTCCATCTATGCAGCCATCATCTTTCATAAAGCTTAGATTCACTCTTGTGAAGAGTTATTTAAAGCAGGTTACCCACGCTAGTAGCCGCATCCAATTTAATTAACATTTGAGGATATAAAAAGTCCAAAGATCATTTGCGAGATTTAATAGGTTTCCTGCCTGAAAATGAAGTTCAATTTTTGACCCGCTGGGCCTGGGGGGCAGATTCCCTCTCGCGCTAAATCCCAATGCGTCAATTACCAGAGGAGGCATCCATCAAACGCAGTCCTCCCGAGCTGTAGCTACAGCACTGTCAAATGTTAATGAAGCATTGCAATTATGAACATGAAGACAGACACAGTGCAAGTCTATAAACAGGCTATGAAGATGAGCTGATGAGATTATGATCAAACAAGCCCTATGTAGAATGTATACAGTGCGTATTATGCTGTTATTGTATGGAGCTCTGAAATTAATTCATGAAAATGCCGCAGAAAAAAGCCAAGTGGAAAATTGATATATTTGCTACGGCTGTCAGAAAATGTGGGGTTGCATTGTTATCATCTGTGCTTCATATCTGAGATGTGCGTGTGTGTGAGTGCTGGGTGTGCATGTGGAAAATTATTTCAGAGCTCCTACTGACATTGTGCAGTGGCCGTAAAAAAGCTCATGGAAAATAGATTTTTCCTCCGTTTTGTTCATGTTTTTTTCTCGGCGTTCTTGGCAGAGTGTGATCTTTATTTAATCTATAGCATTTAACAGCTTGATCTGAGGAAACTCCTTGGCTGTGCAGGGTAGTTAAAGAAGGTATACAAATGTTGGTATAAAATAACAAGAGAGGGCACTGGATGCCATTCCGTTGAAATCCTGTGAAAGCAAGTGGATTTGGAGTTTGAATAAATGTCAAGAACTGACTTTGGTCTGACATTTTGAGAGCGCTCTGTTTCATTCACCCATTGTTTTGTTGTGCAAACCTTTTTACAATGACATGCAATTTTTCTTTCTTCCTCTCCAGGGACATTCTTTTATGTCCTTGTACAAAAATGGAGACACGAGACAGACCTCAGACAAGCATAAATGGACGGTGCTGAAATTTGACAAAAACCAAATCCCACTTTTCTCATAATTGTATTTTGGAACGTAAGAAAAAACCAGGTGCGTCTAAGATGACAGGTTTCTCTGTATCTGCTGTGTGTTAAAATAACAGCAGTCTGCAAACGCTGCCCATCTCCTCACTGTCCTCTCAGCTGTCATCCAGGACACCTTCAATAAAGTTAATAAACAGTAATTGTTTATTGTCGCTCTGTTTACCCAGCCATCACATCAGGCTAGCTGTAAGGATTGCTTTGAATTTAAATACGCTTCAAGGAGCCGTAGAGCTTCAGTGGACAGACACAGGCACATTTACTGGATCTCCTGAGCAATGACAGACTGTCTGATGTGTCATTATTGCTCACAGTTGAGAACAGGACTGTAATTAAAGGGATAGGTAGGTTTTTTGGGGGACTTATCACACAGTCAGACAGAATCATCATCATCTTCCACACTCTGCATGCAGTGTGGAAGTACGTTGACTGGTGAGATTAGATGAGCTCAATTACTGGATGTTCATGGGATCAGTAACAGCTCTGCTTCATCCGTGTGTGACACATTACAGGTGTTGTTGACTTTTTAGGGTTCGTAATATGTTCCCTACTTTGTAAAGTATAAGTACAGCATACAGCGTGGTATAGCTCAGTGTACAGAGCTATTTTATTGATTTGAAAAAAATGTAGACAGGTGGTTTGCCATTGTTGGATCAGCAGTGGTCTGTTAATGGCGTCTTCCATTGATATTACACGACACTGCGATTGGGTGGGGCTAGATGGGGCCATAGCCCCACCAAGACTGACAATAGTCCCACTGTAGACCCACCAAGAAATTACCAGATGTTTGACATATAAAATCCAGACTGATTTCCTCTAGTCTGCTGCTGTTTCTCCCATTCTTCTCCACCAATTGCCATAGCAACCCTTATGTCGCTTACATCACGCGAGATAAATTTATGGTGGCCATAATAAATATTTTCAACAATGGATGAAATGGCAATGTGAAAACAATACGACAATGTGGAAGAGGTCACTCGTACTGATGAGCTTACAGAGAATTATCAGCAGGTAGAATGTAGCTCCTCCAGAGCCGCTCGATCCTGGCTGTGCTGTTAGCTTCATTCAGAGCTGGTATGAGCTGGACTACGGGCCCTGTCTGTGCTGCTTGTTTGTGGAGTTGTGCACTGTGTTGTTACATACATACAGTAACTACCTTTTATTTGTCTCAGTTGAAAAGACTCCATTTGCCAGGGGAGAACAAGAGAAAACCAGCCATCTTTACAGATTTATAACATTTACTCAATTATACCTTCATTCATCAGTGACGCAGGGGGCCACTTTCTGCATTTTTAGTAACAATTTAATGAATAAGCCCATGTTTTGAAACATATGTATGGGTGACACCATGTCAAAGAACACGCAAAGCCTTTAATGAGTAAAAAAGACAGGCTAATTAAAGATGAAGTACCACCATAAACATGAGCAGCACTGCTGATATGAGGTTGACAACACACAACACACAGCACACTGGATAAAGTCAGATTCTGGTTACTATCATATATGAAAAAGGAAAAACAGCAAATCTTCATGTTTGAGAGCCTGGAAGCTGTGATTGGTGTTTGGCATTTTGCTTGAAAATGCACTGAAACAATTAACTAGTTGTATCGATCCACTAAGCAGTTAATCAGCTAATCATGTCAGCCCTAGTTCCTGTGAACAAACTGTACAGAAAGGTGTAATTGTAATATTACAGATTACAAGCATAGAAATACACAGTATGGATGAAGTCAGTGATGGCACAAAATAATGATTCACCGCTGCCTGACATCTCAAGTTACTTCTCATTACAGAGGAAACTATTAAGTGCTTATTATATCGGTAATATTAACTGAAACAGTGGGAGGAATTTTCTGTCTTTCCTTTGACTTTCTGAATCAGATGACATTGTGAACACTCTGCAGCTCCCATAGACCCAGAGCATAGCCACTGTCATTACGTGGCCCTGAAAACTCAACACACTGCAACTTAAAGCTGAAGTTGGTAGGATTGAGAAGAGAGTGGACTTCGCTTGAAACTTCCAGGTCCCTCCCCCTCTCTCTCCACTGCGCTCCAGCTCGCCTCCAAAGCCCCTCCCCACAGCATCACTCGGTTTAATTCTTTCTTTTTAGCTGCTTTTCTTCATTGGTCTTCTTCTGTTTACTTTTCTTTGTCACGTACGCTGTGGAGGGATGGGCAGTTTTCTCATTGCTTGGTGGTTGGGTGGTTGTTTGTCCGCCGTTGCATCCGTTCACTGAAGATACGGAGCTTGACCGAGTGAGAGCATGCGCGGGGGAGGGGAGCTGCTCGCAGCGTGTGCAGAAACAGTGATAGACACTCGGTCAGACACTCCTCTTGGCTCTGATTGGTTGTTTTGATTCAGTAGCGGTGGATTCTTGCAAATGGCATTAGGAGCAGCAGGTGGAGCCAGAGGAGCCTGATTTTTTCACAGATTATCTGTCTCGTGTACTACTGTCAGGACATAGCATAGACTGTATATAAAGATGGACGACTCGTCTCCACTTTCTCACATGCAACAAAAGTGAAGCCAAAATATCCCGGATACGGGCGCTGCCATCTTGCGCTGGTGACGTCATTTGGAGCCAGAGTCTGCACAGTAGTGATCCGGGAAGGGGCCACGGTATCAAGATCCCGCCCATACACCCGCCCGACTCGATCGGTAATCAANATAATTAGTAACTGCTAACTAACATCTGCTAACATCTGATCACCTGCTAAAATTAAAGTTACATCTCCTCTCGACGTTCCTACCGACGTACAATTCCCAGAAAGACGTCTGCAGGAGCCTCCACAACTACTTCACTGTGATTGACAGCTGTCAAACATGACGTTTCACTCCGTTTTTATAGCGTCAAATAACTAATTAAAACCAAACTTATCAGAAAAACGAACACTTGAACAAACATCAGTGTGATAAGAACGACCTAAAATGACAGAAACCATATTTGGGACAGATTGATTTGGAGTGTACTTTGATTTTTTTATTTGGCCCATGTTCCATCTGCAAACATGGAGGGGCGGGACTTATGACCTATACTGGAGCCAGCCACCAGGGGGCGATCGAGTCGTTTTGGCTTCACTTCTGGGGAGCTGTCATGTCGTCCATCTTTATATAGAGTCTATGGGACATAATGACAGTTTTAGCAAATATGACTAAAAGGTATTTTTATACATATTACCGACTTCAGCTTTTAGAAAACACATGTTAAGTAGAAAAAACACAATTAAACATAATCTTCATCAATTTTACAGCAGCAAAAGCAAATACAGAAACGCACTGCAAAAACAGAAAGCACAAATATAAAAGTTCAGAAAGGCGCTTGTTGTGTTCTCTGTCTTTACAGATTTGTGGGATGATTTCGTATATAAAGACCTAGGTGAATATCAATGAATCCCTCTAGTAATGTTTATATGAACATGTAATGTCATGGAAATCAATGTTCGAATTACACCGTGTCTTTCAGGGGTGGGGGGTAGGAGGGTACTGTACGCATGCATGCACATACATGAACGCGCCCGCCTACATGCAAAAATATACTTTCAATACCTCTCAATTCATACAGAGAATATTTAGCCTGAGACAACAAAGACACAGAAAAATGATTCACTGTTGCAGTGTTTTTTTTAATCGCTCTCCACTGAGAAACAATAGAAATGCCAACGTACAGTGGACAGGCAATGGTTTGCATTACTTTGTTAAACAGGCCAGACCTAGGTAGCATAGGAATAGACGGTATTCTGTTCATTAGACACAAATTATCAGAAATTGTTATGTGCACATAAACATGCACGTTGACAAGTTCTTTACTATTGACCAATTATTTATTCACGCAACCTTTCCATTAGGAAAAAAATGTAAACAGAAAAAAAACAGTGGCAACAAAAATTACAATATTTTAGAGCTCCCCCTAAATTTCTCAAATAAGGCTTTCTGGGGAGCTCATGTCTCTTTCAGGGGAGTCGAGCTCCCTGTAGTTTCCCCGTATTTTGAACCCTGTGGTAAATTGACACTCTCAATCCCCTGGACCCAACAGCAGCAGGGACAATAAAAGAGCAGAGTAGGAGGCCATCTATAATGCAATCACAACAACACACAGCTTCATTTTCTGGACAACCCCGAGGGACATGATTGCACTGGATGCATATTCTCTCATTAAGCTTTCTCATAAGCATTACCTTAACATCATCTGCCTCAGCTGCAGCAGCTCCTCTCCTTTGGGTTGGGGTTGAATGTCACTGGTTTTCCCAGGAAGAGGCATTTCTCACCATGATACAAACTTTATATACAGTATATTTATTTACCATGGATCATTAATCAACATTTTTTTGTTGCCATTCTTTCATAAAGAGTATTTGATCACATTTCTGAATTGAATTATTAAAAACTAAAGACAATACAGCTATTTCTGTTGGCAGTGTATGTTTATTTTACTGCTGGTTGGTGTGCATTGGCATGGAAGGAGAAATCACCAAATGCAGCCAGTTAGGTGGCTTTAGCTCTGGGAGCAAGAGGTTTTGTTGTAATGTTATCCTCTGCACTTGATGCTCGACCGGTTCAATGCCCATTTGCCAGTTTTCACTCTGATTTTGGGGAAGTTTCTTTGAAGCGAGGCTCTTTTTGTATTTCATTATTTCATGTGTATCTGACACAACACGAGCGAGTGAGAGTTGCGTCTTTTTGCTGTTCAAAATGACAACAGAGTGAGGAGTCTGTTAGTTCATTAACAGTCAGTGTTAGCTGACTGTGCATATAATTATTCAGGCCCAGCTAGGTAGCAGTCGAGAACTGACCATCAGCTGATGCTCGGAGATAATAAATAATGATCTGAATGCCTCAGTTATATCTTTAGCACATCACATCAATATTTTAATCTCCGCAATCAGGATCTCCACAAATTCAGGACTGAGCAACAGTTTGTCCCGTCAGTTTGGTGAATTATAACGTGAGCTAACGTTAGCTCAGCAGCTGAAGTGAGACTGAGAGCTGTCAACGGGATCAGTTTATATTAAACCAGAAAACAACTTGTTTTTAGCTCTTATAAGTTAACTCCTAACTGGATAATAAAAACATCACACTCAGCAGGTGTGTATTGGATTCCTAAAACAGAATGCCTTGTCGTATTTTGACTTACGAGGGTAGTTGGACTGGTTCATGGACAGATATTATAGGGGACCCCCCCTTGCTGGGAAAAAACATGAGTTGTCCCCCTCAATATATCATTGTAAACATAACTGTATAATTTTAAATAATATAATATACATTATTGTGCTATTTATAGACGCAAAACAATGCCGCGCCATCACACACAGCGCTGTCACACGTCGCGCCACCCACCACCACAAGTACCTGTGGGAAACGTGTATGTATGATATCCCTATCATTTTAACAATACCTCGAAACACACAAAGATTGTTTTTTTACAGTATTGTGTATTGTCCTCTGTGGATGGTGCAGTGACCACCTAGGAAAATACTAACTGGCCTATTTGACTCTCACCCAGATAAACGTGAAGACAAATCGCGAAGATGCTGATCACAGTGAATTTTCTCACTAATGATCCCAACAGTCTTGCTGACCTCTTTGCAAAATGCCAGCCTAGTCTCTCTAGTTTTTATAGTTACTTGGTGGTGGTTGGACTTCTTAGCTGGTGTTTCTATGGTGTTATGCTTTTTTATTGAATATCTGGCAGTGTGTCTAAAACTCCATGGCAAAGCTCCTCCGAGGCTCCTCAGCATCTCTTTAACAAACAGCTGAAAACCACTCTGCTAGATTAAAGGAGGGTCTGTCGCTTTCCAGCTGATTACAGCATCTCCACCCTCAAATCAGTGTATTTAACGTACCCTCCACACACCTGACACCGACTCCTATCTCTGCCTAAATGCCCATCTTCACACATGACATAAGATGAGTCAAAGAGGTCATAAAAATAAACTGAAAGCAAGCACTACAGCCAATTTGAGTTTTGTGTGGAGGTGATTGGAGTGGCATAAGGCAATGCTTCTCAAACTTTATGGCTTGTGAACTCTTTAAATGAAGCAATGCTTTCTCGCAGTCCCCCATCGAGGCGTGCATAATGGTGAAGTTCAATCAAAGGAGGATTTTCCCTTTATAGATTGTTTCATTCAGTTAATTATCAGGGGAGGCCTGGAGGCAGAAAACTATTAAGTTTTTCACACAGTGATGATAATACATTTCTATTGAAGATATATGTCTTTTCCTATCCCATAAATGATCTTGCCGCTCCTCCTAAAATCATCTTTCAGCTTCCTAGGAGGACCTGATGCCTAGGCTGAGAATGACTCACTTACAGTACAACTTTGCGTCAGTGTAACTGTCCTACATAATGTCACAATTCTGATTAAAAATAAGAGTAAGTCTTGCACACTGACTCCCAGGCAAACATTTATGAAACAGACCACGCTTCACATTACACATTACGTTACCATATAAACATATACAGTATATCAGTGGCCACTTTAGGTACACCTTTACAATCTATTGCAATCCAATAAATTATACCTTTACAAAGTTTATAATGTTCAGTTTTTATTAAAGGTGGTGCTTTGAGAGATGTGTCTAATTTTTTGTTGTTCCCATTTACAAACATGACAGGGGCTTAATATTAGTAACAACTCTGAATATAATGCAGTCCAGTACAACACCATCACTGACTATGACCACAATGCTAAAACAGAGAATTGAATTAACACCTCTATGACAGTGTCAACAAAAACATTATAGGCATCATAAAAGTCGACTTTATGGAAGAACAGTTGTATTGAATTGCATTAGATTAGATTTTCTGTCATAATACAGGTATTTTCATATTTTTTTCTGTTGTTCTATATTGTAGCGCCCTATTTTAATTGAGTGCAACAAGTGCAGGGTGGTAGGTCTGGGACACAGACTGTGTGCACCTGCTATTTTGGTTCATGTATGTGCAGCAGCACAAACTGCAAAAGGGCTGGGTAAAGGTGGATATAGATCACAGGGTTCGGTGGTTAATAAACATACTCTCAGCCAGTCGCATCACTGGTCTCATCGCTCAGACACAGCTTAGCCAATCACAGTGAAGAATGCTGACATGCTTCTTCAGGAAATCACACTGTTGTCTGGATGATGCAGAGCAGCTGTGAGTGCACAGCACCACAAATCTGCAGCCAGAGGAACATGGTGTGGGGTTTTTTAACAGTTAATTGGTACAATGATGATAGAAACAAATAATAAACAATTGTATATATACCGTTTATATGATTGTATCAATCCGACACATTTTCAGTCATACTTCTGCTGCATTTCACATTGTAAACAGTTACACCATATCTCAAGCAGCGTTTGCTTTGTAATGCATTTCAAGAATAAAACATGAACTACCAAGTTGTATTAATTTTGTGTGCGTAATGGCACTGCGTTCCAGCACTTCTCCAGTCAGAGGCTGCAGATCTATCAGCATATCTGCCCTGCTGCCTTCAGGTGTCTGCAGGGATTTAATGAACTGAAGGGGAAGCTTTTCATACAGTATAAACCTCATTAATTTATAGTCTACACTGCTTTAAGCATATTGTGTTATTGCTGTGCTTTTGCTCTAAGTATTTTGTTTGCTTTACTTGACAAATTCACCAAAGTGGAGGCAGATTGATGTTGCAGACATGGCTCTGAGAGGTCTAATGGTTTTCCTTTCATGTACCCTACAACTGTATTGTTGGTAAGCTTACTTGATATATTGGATGCATTAATGTGTTTGTACTCGTATCTTTTTTACGTGTATGTACTACCAACTGAGTTTTCATGTCATATACTGTATTTTCTTTCAGAGCTGACGCAGACAAAAACAAAGCAGCAAGGTACGCGAATTCCAAATGAATGCTAAAGTTGTGCCGTGACTGCTGGATGTGAAAATAGTCATCTGTTTCCCAATATGTTTGCCATGTCAACTTTATGAGGTTTTCTCTGCTGCCCCCAGGTGGCCAAAAAAATCTGTTATTGCTGCTTTAAACATTCTGATGTGATTTAAGATCTGACCAGAAAACAATGGGCCTCGTGCATGAAAGTTTTCTCATTTTTCTCTTACATTTGTTTTTACACAAAGCAATAAGAGGAAAACAAGAAAATCCTATGTGGGATTCATGAAACGTGCGCTGACAGCCAAGTCTGTTCTTACCCACCTGAGTATGTTGATGAATTGCGCTTGATCTTAAATTGGATGCACATACCAGGCAATTTGCAACAAGCATAGGGAAACGCCCCAATAAACCTGTATAATGGCAGCAGACTTTAGTGCTGTGTGCTGTCTGCAAACCACAAGCCACTGACATTTGACAGGTAACATTACAGCCACTGGCCTTTCAATATACCGATAGTGCGCTCCACCACTGAGCGAGTGTATGACAGTTTCAGGTTATAGGCCACCTCCTGCTGGGTCTGAGGGTTGGTGAGTGGTGTCATAAGCCACGGTAGTAGTGGATAGCCCTGATCACCTAAATTAAAAGTTGGATTTATGTGGAAAGGTAATAATGCAGATTGAAAATTCCATCATATTATAACACCAATAAGCCACCCATCTCCAGCAGAACTTTGATCCAACTGCATACCCACCAAACTGTTGTGCAGCACGAAGGAGATACCCTGGAGAACTTTGGGGAGCGCACGACTAACAGTGAACCGGGATATACCAGGAAACCGATAGTGCTGAGTACTTGCAGATGAGGTGGAGTGGGATTAGACCATTTTGTCTCTAATTTAAATTGAGGCTCCAGAACGGCACACAGGTTTTGAAGAATCTGTCTCGGTAAAGTTATGAAATGAATAAATAATTGTAGAACACTTTTCTTCTGTGTTTTCATAAAGTAAATTGCTTTTTCATCATCATTATTAATATTTCACTGCACAAAATGCAGGTTGGCTTTTGTACGTATTGGCTTACGTATGTTCTAGGGCACTCTTAAATGTTGAACTTACCTAAGAACAAGCGGGAAGTATGAAAGTTAAAAAAAGTTAAATTGTCCGATACCCAACGATTCATGCATGAGGCCCAGTGTTCACACTTTGACACAAAAACAAGGTTTTTGGGTTGAGATTGAGTAGAGTTGAGAACTGAGTCTTTTGCAAAGACTTATATGCTACATTGCAAATGTTTGTACCAGTAGTTAGATCACTAGACACACAAGCAGCATTTCAAACAACAGAAATAGCAGTAGCCTACAGCCACTGGCGCAAAAGGTCACAGCAGCTTGGGCTCAAAGTTCAACAAATGTTAACTATAGGCATAAATCACCACATGATGGAACACCAAATACCTGTGCATGCAATGTGCCTGCTAAACCAAATCCTGGTTTAGCATGTGAGCCACTGAACTTCTGAATAACTTAAAACAAGATGCAAGCAGCTCTGTGGGTCTTGCTAACATGCTGATGTTTAGCAGGTACAATCTTTGCCTGACATTCAGTCATTAACCAAAGTATTGGACAAATGAAAATGTTGGAATTGGCTTCCAATTCCATGGCAATCCATCCGATAGTTGTTGAGACATGTCAGTCTGGACCAAAGTGGTGGACCAACCACGTGACCGACATTGTTATCCATAGAACCATCCATGTAGGATGTTGTTATGTAAAAACAACAATGAATGGGTGCATAGCATATTTGAGAATTTATTGTAACCAAGGCTGATTACAGCCATTTTGGAGGGTGGCCAGCAAACACTCATCGTTAAGGTGGGCAGTAAACAATTATCTTCATCCTTAAGCCTTAATCCATGTGATTACAAGCAGGTAATTTGGCTTAGAACTGTATGGATCACTGTACAATCAAACCAAAGTACAGGTTTTTTCATTTATCTCACTCAAAATGCTTTCATTGATCATCACCCTGACTCTAGTCTTACTTACCCATCTTGTCGGACCCTGGCTAACATGCATATAACCCAGCCTGATTAAACTTAATGCTGATGGAAGCTGGATCACACCTGGGCAGTGGCTTGTGCTGGCCCTCCCCTGAGAGAGGGGCTTTGCCCGGTAGTCAATCCCACAGACCCTATGACCTGAACCGGCCATCTGAAAGTTACCCTGCCTAAAAGCCTCCATTAGACGACTCCAAAGCGTGGTTGCAGCCAGGAAGGCAAAGCTATGACTAATGCAATTTCATGCACGACATTGGTCTCTGCAGCTAAATTTATACCGGGCGCCACATGTGAAAAAGGCAGGAAAAAGACAGACAGGAGCAGCAACAGAGCAGAGACAGACTGAGAGAAGGGAAGGCTGAGCAGACAAAGATGTTTTACCATACCAGATCAAATTATTGAACTCCATTTGCAGTATTATCATTGTAGATTAACATTTTTATGAGTGTGTGAAATTACCCATGAACGTCTATTGCCCCGCAATACAATGAGGCACACAAGGCTCATTCGGTGAATAGAGGAGCTGAGAATAAAGAGGCAGCTTTTCCACATTATCCAGTTTGGAAGAGAGGTCTCATGAGTCAGTTGCAGGTAAAGGCAGTAAAACCTTTGTAGCCCTTTAAAAAGGCACCGGCCACAATACTGAAACATCAGCCTTACATCAAGGTCACCTCTACAAATTTATAACGAGCTCCAAAAGTTGCAAGTCACACCACAAAAGTTGATTGTAAGTTTTACATCTGTACCAATAAATCCAGTGTAACTCAATGCCCCTCTGTTGTGTGCTTGTGTCCAACAAACTTTAAACTGCTTAGACCAGCACTCCTGATAATCAATGAAGAGTTGATACAACTCTTGTATCACTGATCTCTTCACTTCCATAGCTCTCATTCCTTGGAGAGCATTGGCTGGACCACATGCACAAAAGCATTCCCTGTGGCTCTACTGGAGTGTTGCTGTGTAAAATTGCCAGACTTATCTTGATCACTGTTCCAGAGAACAGCTTTACAGGGGGATCGCAAGCCAGAATGGAGCTTTTGTCTTAAAGCACATGCGTTACAGTAAGCACACTACGATGCTCCATGATAATCGTGTTGCTGCATTAAGAACAAGGATAAAAGTGTATTCCTCTCCCACACAAGAGACCCTACGCACACAGAGAGAAATATATCTGCCAACCATCTGAGGCTTGGAAACATAAACAACAAGGACAAATATATGCTTACTTAGATTGCCAACCACTTTGCCAGAGAGGCAAGCCAAGCATGGAGATCCTAGGATCACTTTGCTTCACAGAGCATGGCTGACATATAGATACACTTGTATCATGGAGACAAAAATGAATTTGATTCTGGCAATGCCTCCAGTTCGACCTTATTTCTTCTCAAATTACCATTTTCTACCAGTTCTACCACCAGTTTATCTGACACACTTGACATGTGTACGTTGAAAAAGTTCTGGGTCGGTGTAATCATGCCTCCTTCCGTACTGGCCATGAAGCACCACCTTTATGAGGCAACTACGCTGTAATAAATGGGAACAAAAGGAGGTAGAAGCGCTGAGATATGACAATTCATGTGCGAGCAGTAGCCTGGCTGTTCACACCAGAAGCGCATTTCTCCGCGCCGGTCAACAAGCGATTTTGCTCCTCTGTTCTTTTGTAATCACACATAGAGCTGATCTTAACCTCATGAGTTTATAATGTAAAGCTTTTTATGTGTTCTTGGATAACACCACATGTACGTATGTCCACTTCTGGAGGGCCTATAGTAATGAGTTTTTATCGGGGTAAACGCTGAATGAATGGCCACAGTATAGACAAAGTGTTACCAGCATTGTGTAGTTAGGTCTGTAGCTTCAATGATATACAATTGACATATCACAACCATAATAATGTGTTTGTTTATCCAGTTATTAGTGTGTTTTTGGCCAGATTCGCTCACGGTGAGCGGAGAAAATAGAACAGACGCAGAAACCATCGCTGCAGATTGCAAGCCACCCATGGAGCTCTGCGCTGCGGCTCTTCCTGTCTGAACAGTCCAATTGGTTAACATGGGCACCAAAAGGAAGCGGGCAGCACTTCGGGGCGCTTCCGCTTCCATCAGACTGCTGCAGCCTCATATTAACTTAAACTGAACTTTATAATTCATTTTTGCACAGAACAAGGACTGTGGATCTTGTCCCCCATTTGTTACAGTGTAATCGCTCCCCAAAGATATCGCTTCACGCCAGTATGGAGAGGAAGGATGATTACAGTGACCATCGTATTAACATACACTTGAAAAACTACAAATCTATCCTTTAACTTGATTTATCAACCAATTCATAAAGCAGGAGAATGGCAAGATCACTTTTCTGTCCGATAAAAAGAAGAAAATCTATGAGCAGAATGGTGCCATAAAGCTTCAGTGGGTTCAGGAGCAATTCTGGAAAAAAAGAGAGTAAACAACAGAGCGATGACCAACAACAAAATCTCAGGTTGTAAGATGCCTTCATGCTTGCGTGTTTTCTAGCCACACTCCATGACCGCTGTCACATGTGATTTATGATCCTTTTTGCCTCAACACATCACTATTAATCACTGTCAACACAATTCCTCCCTTCGGGTCAAATCTTTGTTTGGTTTCTCTTTACGGTATAGAATTCAATGCAAATCAACATGAGCAACCCAGACTAAATGTTTCAAAAGCGGCAGCATCCACCCTAAAAAAGTGATTTAATTTGCGTAGTGAGCCAGCAGTATGTTCTGTAAGACTAGATACTAGCCTGTTGTTGCTCCTGCTGTCAGGAAGAGGCAAGGCTCCTTTGTTAAATGCCTCAGTGTTGACAAGTATTATGACCGTGAGCAGAATTGAAAAGCCTAGTAGATAGATTTCATTCAGCACACACTGATGACTCACAGCTTCAGAGAAGTGACTTCTGATGCCACACAACGGAAACAGTTCAAAGCTGCTGCAAATATAACTACAACACTGCCTCTATGTATTCATTATCTTCGAAGGACCTTGGCATAGTATTAGACAAAACAGCTGTCATCAGCTTTGCAAAGGGCTTTAGATAAGAAAAGACGCAGAGGCCAGTAAATGACAGGGAACCTGAACATGGAATTAAGACTTGAAGGCACCGTGGGACATTTATCGTCTGGTGAGCATGAAAAATAAGAATAAAAAATAAACATGTAAACAATCTCTTGCCCATGATTTTGACTTATGGAGTGGGAGCTGTAACTCCACCTCCTCCTGTCTTTGATCTGCAGATCAATATTTGATTAGGAGAAGGCTAGCCGGATCAGTGGACACACACACATTCACAGTGTGTGGTGGTGGCAGGCAAACAATGGAGGAACCAGGAAGAGATGGATGAGCTGGCAGAGCAGAACTACTCTTAAGGTCAGGACTGTTGATAACTCTTTTATTATCTGCTCTTTTTGTTTCTCTTCTTCTAAGTGACCCTTTTACACCTTCTCTCTGTGATTTCAGTATTTTCTCCAGGATCGAGCACCTCCTGCACACACTTTTAACAAGGGGTATTGAACCAACTAATGTATGGGTATAATCAGCATGATACATTACACCTAACAAGCTATGCTAACAAGGTCATTCATTAAGCCATATAATGCATTAATTAACAAATTCTTTAATGACTTCACACAACCTGTGGGTTCTATTAATTTGAACTCTGTGTCGTAAAGCATTGAAATTAATTTCAAGAAAATCATTTTACACTCATTAAGATGCATTTGTATTCATCAAGGTGCTACAAAAATAGATCATGCGGTCAGTAGGGAGTTTCACTACTCTTAAGTATGAAGTATGCTTGAGTTGTTACACTAAAAAAACATGTGCCTACAAGCACACAAACAGACAGAAATACCTCTTGGAGAACATAATACCCAAAGTACGTGTAACTGAGTGACACAAATCTACAGTCACACAAGTGCCTCTGTGAGACTGTACTTAGGCCCAGTGGTGCTTGGAGCTAAATGCTAACATCAGCATACTTACATGCTCACAATGACAATGCTAACATGCTGATGTTAAATGATACAGTGCTCACTATCTGAGTCTGGTGTGTTAGCATGCTAACATTTTCTATCGAGCACTAAACAGAGAGTACAGCTGAGGTTGATGGGAATGTCAGGTTTGCATTGGTTTGTAGTCATAAACTAAAGTACTGGACAAATTAAAGGAGGATGTGAATGTATGAACCAAAAATTGAATGGCATTCCATCCAATAGTTGTAAACCCATTTCTCTCAAAATGACAGATGCCAACCTCATGGTGGCGCTAGAGGAAAAGTCAGATAATCAACAAAGTCAGTAGGATTCATCCTCTGGGGAACATGAATGTGTGTATAAAATGCCATGGTAATCTATCCAATAGTAGTTGAGATATTTCAGTCTAGATGAAAGTGGTGGACACCCCTGGCTTTGATCTACAGCTTATTGATAGAGTGAATGGAAAACCCAGTTCCAGTATTTTATTAGTTTATATGTGTTTTCTGTTAGTTAAGCACACGTAATGTGGCTCTTTAGAAAGCCACACAGCCACATATCAACCACACTCACACTCACGAGCCATGACACCATGTCTAAGTGATTCTCCACAACATGCCAGCCTGAGCTGAGTCCTCCTTGCTAATGCATCATATGCTCTCCTCAACACCGCTGATCACGACCGACTGGCTGGTTGGCTAACTGCTCAACCCAAAGCCCCATGTTGGGATTGAACACACTGGCTGGTATCAAAGCCGGGCGCAACCTGAAGGCATGGCCCTGCATCAATATGGCTACCATTTGTGTACCATTCTCACATCTTCCTCCGAAGTTCAGAAAGAGCTGGGGGGAGGAGGTTGGAGGGTGAGGGAAACAGAGTGTGGGCTGACGAAGTGAGGATAAAGGTAGGATGGATAGATGCTGCTGCCAGGACCTGTCAGCGGTGACAAATGGATGTTGCAAAGATGAAGCAAGTAAGACATTAGAGAACAGTGATGTGGTGAATCACCAGTATGAGTGTGTGTGTGTGTGTGTGTGTTTTATATGTGCCTGTCTGTGTGCTTTAGTGACTGTGTGGGTGAATGAATGAGAAAGTGTGTGTGCATGCGTATAGGTGTGTCCCGAGCTGCAAGGTGCCAACCCTGACAGCGGCCCTCCAAGATGGGAGAGTGCTGGGAAATTGATTTAGGTGGTGTCTGAGGGCGACAGAGATTAATCTGTGTGTCTGATTACAGGAGAAAAATAGCAAACACCATGAGATAGAAATGGCAGAACAAAGAATACCAGGAGGGAAGGGCAGTGCAAGGCAAGGACAGAGAGATGGAGTGAAAAAGACACAATTTTCCAGATATGGAATGAACAAATCAGAAAAAGTAAAAAAGCAATCATTGTTTGGTACTAACGCATTACTTAGTAACATGTACAATAATGTGATAACTTTTTTGATAATTAGTATGTAAAGTCTGATATACAGGTTAACGTGGCTCCCGTCGTGGATACGTACGGTGTAAGTTTTGATTTATAGTTCAGCGTCAGTCATTGACTGCACCCCCGCAACACTTGATGGATGTATCATACGTGATCAGGCCATATTGTGCTTTAAATATATTCCTCACGGTAACCGTTTCACTTTACTTTATCGTACTGAGTGACGGCTGGCTATGCATGTATGTATATAACTGGAATTACATCAAAGTAAATTCTACTTCGCCTTGTCTCTTTACTGAAAAGGACACTACTGCAGCTCAATCACTGCGTTTATGTTCTTTCATTCACTGTGATCGAGAGGAGTGATTGTGGTGAACAGAAGGTTTGCTGTGGATATGGCTTTGTTAGATGTCTGTCAGTGAAACGGAGAAGACCACTGAGTCTTTCTTCAGCTTCCTTAATGTTGTCTTAAGGTGTACATCAGCTGTGGCGTAGCCTACGGCGCAACTTCGGGACCCAACCACGTAGCCGCTGTGGATACGGTGTAACCCCTCAATAAGTCAACATAAATGAAGCTTAAGGGTTTTAAGTTTGAAATTCAGTGATTACATTACAGTGAATAATCAAAGTAAAGCTTTTCGTTAATTTAACATTGGGAGCTTGTTAGCTCTTTTACTGGGATTTTGATGATGGTTGAAGCTATATCAGTCATATCACGTAAGCTTGGCGTAGGGACACAGCTAGCCTCAAAAGAGGAGAAATGTGGTTCCTGGTAAATGTTATTTGTTCTTAGCTAGCTCGCTTATGTTACCCACTGGTAAACATAAATTCAAAACTGGTTTAGTTGGATAGTGCTGCTATGTGGAATCATTGGGGCTAACCTTAGCGTTAAGCTATCCATTGATGGTCAGTAAATACATAAAAAATGTTGGCTGGCTGCTTGTTAAACCATAATGTATTTTCTATTTTTACACTTGCCTACAGAATATGTGACATGTGGGTGTGGCGGCTATGGAGTTGTTTAAATACACATTTGACGGTGTGTTGAGTAACGACAAGTAATGCAATGTTTTTGAATGAGTAATGTGAAATGAGTAATTGATTACTTTTTTCAAGTAATTGAAAACAATCTAATGTCATACGTGTGCTAGACATAATGTTTTCATTTGTCAAGTTTTTCTCAGTTGGAAACTTCACAGATTATTCAACAAAAGCTAATTTCCCATCTAGCATCTTATCTGGCAAACCGGAGTGTCAGCAGATGCTCCGCACTTCTCCCCACACATAAACATATGGCTCTATCCAGAGAAGTGCACTTGTATGAATATTAATACTATTCCACCATGGAATAAGCCTCCTCGCAAGAGGCCTGTTTAACTTGAGTGAATACTGATGGCATACATTAAAATGATTTATCCCATAACTTAGGGTGCTAAGGGAGTGAAATGAAAGATGGCCCCCGTCTTAATGTTATCACACTGTTGCCTCTGACAGGCAATTTCAGCCATCTGATTATGCTTTTATTGTGATGTCCTGTTGGTTAGTCAATATTCTCGCCCTCCTCTTTCATCCTGTTCCCTCATCATCACTTAGTCTTGCTCTCTTCAAATCTCTATCTTTCCTTTATAGTCTAGTGCCTTCTGACTAATTATCTGTTATTAAGTTCATAACTTACCATATCTGCATCTGGATTGATTTCTGGCATAGTATCTCAGCTTTTTTTAATGTCCCCTTCATCCGCTTTCTAACCATTTCGTCGCCATCCCTAACATTTGCCTTTGCCTCAATCTGTTTTTTAAACACACTAATCCATGTGAAACAAATGGCTTTAATTTTATAGATTCATGTCCATAAACTTAAATTTCTGTTTACCTTTTTCTGACATAAAATAAAACCCAAGAGGTTTACTTAATTTGCATCACTGACCAATATAACTTCCATTCCCTGTTCCTGGTGAATACAGCGCCCAAAATAAAGTATGTGAACATTCATCAAGGTAAGATTTACTCCCAGACAAGCCACCAGTGACTGATAATACAGCAACTTATTTTTATTTAACAGAGTCAACCCTCTGTGACTTTCTTTTCGGGAGGGGGGAGGTTTGCCACTTTGCCACACTTATCATGTTGATCACATAAGCATGATGAATCTCCTCACTCGGTTTTGCGGTCAGCCTGGCCAAGGCTGTGTCTTTTTTCTTTCCCAGCCCCAGGCCACCCATCTGGGGACACTTCTGTTGGCCCCGGGGTCTGTTACTGTGTTACTGGAGGAGCCCTGGCCGATCCAGATACACACACACACAGTGTTGGCTGGGGGTGAACACATCACATGTCCTCAAACCGTCCGCACCACATGTTCCTTCCACATGTACATACCAAGTTGCAGCTATGATCCCAGACTGAGCCAGTTTTGACATCCTTTGTTTAAAATAATTCAAAACAATGATTCACGTTATATTTCCATCTAAATAAATGTATATTTTGGGACATTATATTAGTTATTTTGCAAGGTGCACTACTACTTTTAATATAAAGTGTAAGGAAGTCTAGAAAAAGGGACGAGGCTTGAGATTGAGACATAATTTGTTTTCAGTACAGAAAGGCTCCTCATGGCCACGACCTTTATTGACCTTTAAATCTATTTGCAGGAAGGGATCAAAGCTGTAGGCTGATCTGTGCAAAGCCAGCTGTTTAATACCAGTAGCACATCCGCACTTTGACAAAGTCACATTCACCTCCTGAGATGAGCCAAGGATGCGGACAACACAAGTTATCAAGTAAACTCAGCTGGAGCAACCATAGGAAGACTGTCTGCTTCATAATCATATGTAAAGCTTGTCGTAATGGGCTCCATATCACTAATAATACAGCTTCAACAGCTGTGAAGTGTCTCATTTACCACAGAACACTATATCTGTGGATGTGGCAGTAGTTCATATCAAGAACCCTAAGTGTCAGCAACTTGTGAAAAGGCCTATACATCGCAGCAAAGGTCAAAGCTTCCCTGAATACACAAATACCATGACCCGAAAAAATGAAGCAAGAAATTGCTAATCCAAGCTGAAGACTGGAGAAATGATCTAAGGATCATTGCTGCTCAAGGCCTACGTTTTTTATTAAAATGAAAATGAAGAGCGAGCAGTATATTTGTGCTTGTTCCACTCATCGAATTAAAGTACTCGAAGATTCAAAGAGGTACATCTGATTATTTTTAAGAGCCCGTAGCTAGAAAATACGATGTCAGCTAAATTGGAAAGAGGAAGAAAAAAGTAGAATGCTGAGAGGCTACAGGTACAGCTTTCTTTGAATTAAAGTGTTTGCATTAGGACGCATAAAGCCTATCTAACACAAAAACATTGGGCTTTCGCTTGTTGACGCCCACATGGAGTGCAGACAAAACTAAGGTGAGAGAGCCAGTAACAGACAGTGAGTGAGTAAGAGTGGGTTCGGTGACGTTGCCGAGCTATAAATACAGTGTTCCAAAGGCCATATTGACATTTGGGTGCTGATTTATGTGAGAGTCTGGCTCTGGTTTATGAGGTCTTCACCACTGTTCACAGGCAGATGTGATGTTATCGAACCCCCTCCACCTCTGGCATTGTGAGGAAGTACTTGGTAATGGGCACAAATTGTTTGTTTTTTGGCTCCCACAATAAACCAGTCAGGGAGGGGTTAATACTACAATCATGATAATAGCAGTCATGATAGCTAAATTTGCGATGGGGAGGAGTGATTTAGAGAACCCCTGAATCTTGAAGTAAAAGTCACATTCATTTTCTGCATAGACAATAGTAGGTGACTGTTTGACGCTTTTTAGAAAACTGATTCGGATTCTGGGTCAATTTGGGGTAAGTCTCTTACTGGCTTCTGCTCTATAGCAATCAGATCTGTGTGGAGCGATGAGGAGACTGTAACGTTTCTCAAATTAATACATGAAACAAATAGAAATGCCATATTTCCATTGCGTTTTCTAAATTGTTTGTCACCGTTTGAGGTTTGATTGATGCTCATTTCATTGCATCATCTTGTCGCGCTCTCTTCTTCTGCAATGGTATAATGGCACCTGACTGACTATCAACTCCTAATAGTCACATAACAGCAGTGGATGGAAACAAGCATTCATTTGCATTTACTTTTGCCTATTTTCTCGAAATTAAAGTGTGAGGTATTTAGTCATAAACTTAAGTATTGGACGAATTAAATGCCATCCCTAGGGCCACACCGCTAGCTTGTCTAAAAAGACGTTGCGTAAGTTCACCCTTATCTATTTTCCCTACATCAATTCAGTATTAGTCCAGCCGATCTTTCTTTTCTAGAGAGTTGTAACTCTAAAGTAAGTTCATGTCACAGAAATCAAAATATAATTAAATAGTGTAAAACAACATCTCTCATCCTCCTTGTTATGAAATTAACCTAAATTAACCAAATCTTAATTTGTGAAGCACTTCCTCTCAGGAATTGAGATCAATTCATTTCAACAATAACTGTAACTGCACTGTGATTTTGACATCTTGAGTTCCTCATGTTCATGTGCAGTTGATAATGCAAACTATAGCCATTGTAAGCAACACTCAAGCATTGCCAAGGTCACAGAGTTCTTTACTGAAAGAAGTTTGTATCCACTGCCTCCAGCCACAACTGCTGTGGCTCACACAGTGTTTACTCTCCCTCTTCTCTCTCTCTCTGGCTTGTCTTCATTATGCTGCCAAGAAGCATATGGCTATGTGCTGACATAGTAATTGTATATATTTCCACCCCCATCTTTTATTTTCACTCCCAGCTTCTTCTTTTTTTTTTTGTATGTGTTGACTTGTATGAAGAGTATTCATGACGCAAGTGTCAAAAACATTCACACAATTTGCAAATTCTTCAGATACGTGACTTTAGGAATGGCTGAATCCAATCAAGGCTAATATACATTGATTTCAACCAGCCCAATATTCACCTTTTGCTAATTAAAGGAAAGCCAGAGCAAATGGTAATTATAAATTGTCAATATAGATAGTTGTTTCGTTTTCTTGTAACTAGTATCCAGGGAAGAAAAGGTAATAGAATTCAAATGATCAGGGTCGACAGTGATAATAAGATGCACATAGAAAATGGGATGACTAATTTCTGTGTTTAAAGCTGCATGTGGAAAATCTGCAAATAATAATGCTATTTTGCTTCTTTTTTTTATGTAGTTGACACTTGACATCCATTCAAATTGTCTTCTCTGAGGAGACTTCTCTTCTTTGTGAAGGAATAAAAATATGGGCATGTTGTGTTATATGTTCACATCAATGCGTTGAATGAGCAGAGACCTTGTTATAGCTGATCCATCCAGAAGGTGGTGAATTATTCACTGTTTTGTTGGCAGGAGGCCTGGGTGGGGATGAAAGGCCTGGCTTCCACCCCAGGAAGACTGAGAGATGGGAGGGAAACAGCTCGCGGTGCCTGCCCTCCACCACTCCAAGCACCGGGCTAGCTTAGCATAGTTAGCGGTCTAACAGCAGTTTGTTCATTAACGGTCCCTTGCTGGGTGACAACATCCAGTCAGTGTCAATTAGACAGTAGCAGTTGAACAGGTGGGAGTGTGACTGCTGGGAGGAGCAGAATCATTAGGGTGAGCGGTGAATGCCAGGAAGTACAGCAGCAACATCTGAGGTTAGCGACTGATGTGATGAGCCGTGGTCATTGGCACAGGTACTGTCATAGCATTTTGAGTAGTAAAGTCTACTCACTGCTCTTTAGGCAAAACTGGCAACAGGATTTGTTGTGATTGGCAAACTCTATCCACAGGATAGGAGGATACCAAAAACAACAAAACATTGCTTGTGACCAATTTTGATTGTACTGTTCTGTAAATTATTGTTTCAAATTTTTTTAATATCCTCAATGTACCTCAAAATAAAGAGAAAGCTGTTATGAACATCTGGTATGACGTGTGGCTCTAAATACTACATTACCCATGAGTCTCAGCCACAGTGGCTGTGTAGAAAAAGCCAGTCAGCGACCTGAAATCCAGAAAAGTAAATTAATTCAAGCTGCAGATTGTGTTTTTTAGTTTCCTAAGAAGTGCAATCCTTACTTTGGCTCGTATCAAAGTAAGCATGTTTATGGACCCTGTGTACTTGAACAGGTTTCCTTACACTGTCTTTTCATGACGGCTTTAGACAAACAGTATGCACGTAAACAAAGCGTCTGTCAATGCTCACAGCTGTCTCCTGCCAAAGGCAGAAAGTGGCAAATGCATCCTACCTGTTTATTTATATCCTCCCCCTTATATACGGTCCCCTCCACATCTGTGAGATGTGAGGTCATGTTGAGTGAAGTGCGAGTAGGTAAAAGGGAAAGCTCCTTTTGCTCTGAAATAATATAGCTGCATACAAAGTGTGCATTCATTTAGAAATTATTCTAAGAAACATTTGAAATGTCTTTCTTTATTTTTCTTCTCTTTTTGTCAACGTAATATCCCACCCAAAAGCTTAAACAGTGGCAGAGTTTGTTGTTTCCTCCTATGCTGTTAGCTTAAATTCAGTCACTTAAAATGGATTCAAACATGACAAGTTTTCACAGTGTGGGAAAAAAGTAATAAAACATCCACAGAAATGTTTCGAGCCACTGCTGCAGCATAATCCATTTTCCCACTGTCCATCCATATGCTCCGTATGTTACAATCATAGCTTTGCCAAAATATGGCTGAATACACTACTTCTGTGTCATTCTATTGCAATCCTAGTGGCTCTGAAGTATTTTGGTGAAAATGTGGCTCTTTGGAACATATTGAGGATGCAGATGGACAGCAGAAAAGTGGATTATGCTGCAGAAGTAGTTAGAAAAGTTTCTATGGACATGTAAGAAGTGACTGACGTTAAAAATACTACTTGCAGTGCAAACCTTGTTGTCTCTTTCCTTTCTCTTAAGGAGCCAATCAATCTGCTTCTTTTTTAAAAATCTGGCTATTTTGCTGTGAAAATCTGTAAAAAATGAAAAGGGATGAGCTTTAACTGCAATTTAAATAACCTTCAGTAAAGTCTCAGTCTTAAATAATACACCTGAGGGTAAACATGAGAATCTACTGTAATCACCACCTGTCGAAACATGTAGTTCACCTCCTTCGAGTAAGAGGCAACCTCCCTAAATAAGAATGTCTCCATGATGAGATTTTTCTGATTGGTCTTCGAGGTTGAGACTGACCTTGTTCAGCACCTTACCCTCATTTAAACCACAAATCCATCTGCTCGATCAAAACGGAAGATTTTCAATTAAATGGGTGATAGCCAAATTGGAATACTTATCTTGGTATTTTTCATTTTCCCCTTTGAGCTCAAAATTCCATTATCTTTGTCTCGAGAACTGTCAACGCATCAAGATTTCACCTCATGCGGCAGCACTTAAATACTCTCTTTAGAGAGCCTGACTGCTGCTAAGGTGAGGAAATTAAATGCTCAAAGCATCTCGCTGTAATCCCGAAAGTGTAGCGAGAGTCAAATAAACTGCACCTTTCTGCCCTCACAGAGGCATTGTTTTTTATCATTGAAGCAGAAAAAGGAATGAGTATGACATTTTCTACATTGTTAACAAGCCCAGCTACATGTCATTGCCTTTGGCGAGAAATGTCCTTTGTGTCTGCAGGAGGGAGTCCAAGGCCTACGTACTGTACATCAGCTCCTAATATAACCCTTAATTCAGAGCTGGGGGGGATAATGTTACTGATGTTTGCGTAAAGACCAACATTTCAGTTACATAAAACGGGGCTGTTTCAGATTTATACTGTTATAAAGTGGAAATGGAAATAATGTTTAACTTAATTTGCATCTTTCCATTTTTTTCCACTTTCCATCTGCAACTGCAATTCACCACTTTACCTGCAGTCAACATACAGTCGAGAGAATATGTTTTACATTTGTTCATTATCCATTTTCATTACTGACTTGTGTGCAAGACATTATTAACACCAGTGGGCCTCCTCCTGGATGATCCTTCGATTCCTTTTGCTCCCATCTCCACCTCTTCCTCCTGATGCCCGCTGCCCTCCGCAGCATGTAAATCTCACCAGTAAATATTTCATCAGGGTCGTGCAGAGTTACCCCCCC
>NTHP01000145.1:642436-676338 GCA_003416845.1 Oplegnathus fasciatus
CCCCCCCCCTCTCCGGTGAGGTTAATAGAATTCGGAGTGCGTCTTTGCCATCAGAATCAGTCTAATTAAATCAGGAGAGGGAATGCTTGTGTTATACACCCACACTTGCCCGATTACCTCGTGCCATACCTTCCAGAGATACTGGAAGAAAAAGACGAAGAGGGGCTGCCGTGGTAATTGATAGAGAGAGGGATCCGAAACTGCTCTCAAAATAGATTTAAGGCTGTCTTTGTCCCTGGGCAGATCGTTAAATGAGAGTACCCCGACTAATGGCTTTAAGTAGTCATTTGGACAAAAGTGTATTTTTTGTCAGTGTTTCTGAACCTATTAGAGAGCTGCACTGAGGTCTAGATACAACTGATGATCCAAGAGTCACTCATCACTTTCATTGAGAGAGAACATTAATTTCAACAAGCTATTACATGGCTCCAGGGAACAAGTAAGCATTTTACATTACATAAACAAATAAGAGACGTGTATTGGTTTCCCTACAAATTTAGGGATTGTATGAAAATTATTAGTGTGGGGAGGGTATTGTGGTAAGAAAAGGGGGAGGGTATTGTATTTTCTTTTTTTGCTAAAGGGAGGGTAGTTTGACTTTTTCGTAGTTTGGCACGAAATCTGATAAATATCTTCAAGTGACATAACTTGAGGCAGCGTTGGTTGTGGCTGAAGAGTACAAACGGCTCAGGGCTATGTTAGCTGCTACTGGTATAACACATCTGAGACTCAAATCGAACTGTCTGCAGTTGAGTTGCATTGTGGGTAATGCAGGCCCCAGATTTTGACAAGCAAGAAGAGTGTGTGGAATAATGCTTCATCCATTTGATCCTTTTTTAAAAAAAGCCTGTCCATTAAGAGTCCAACAGTGTTATAGGAATGCAATGCTAAATTGGTACTCTTTTAACGAAACTGCAACCAAGACGCTTAAAGCTTTCTTCATTTTAAGATATTCAGTGTTTAAATTCTTTATGCTTTTCCTCTTTAGGTGATTTATTGTTGAAAGAGTTTTGCCAGATCAATACTGTTACATTATTTTAAGATAATGGTGGCGGGTTTTACAGTTTTTTCTAAGTCAAGAGACGGTCCAAAGAAAATATAGCATTGTATTTTTTAAAAACGTGAAATATGAGGTTCAGCCCAATCATTTTTGTACAGTCCCTTAGTTATGGCAGAATCTAACATAGGAAACAAAAGACAGAAGTACTTTAACTTTAATGATAGGAATATCTGAGTCCCCCAAAACTATCAAAGGGTTGGTCATCCATTATCAAGGCTACTAGAGGTTAGGGAATATGAGTAGGGAGAAAAATTCTTGAGGGAGTAATCAAGCTGTTTTATTTTAGAAGGAATAATCCAAGAGAGACGGTTTTAATTTCCAAATGCCCCACAGCGGTGACCCAAAATTAATTGTTCCTTTTGCTACAGAGGGAGACCCCTTGAGACAGACTCTGGACCATAGAAAAAAAACCCTGGGTAATTACACAAGTGTAGAGCACTTTTCTATGGAGTGGGAATCTCGGTGGCCATGGATTATGTGAGTTTAATGGAAGAGAGAGTTGACCTGAGGCTGAGCAGGAGAGAATTAGAGTGTTGACATACAGGACTGCTGAGGCAGAGAAGGCTCTCACAAATCAGGAGTGGCAGTGGCCTGGGCAAATTAAGCGAGTGCCTCACAATGAAACACCGTTCATGGTTGGACGACACGTGTTGTGAAAGTGTTGAAATGCTGGAGCTTTGCGATCGTTACAAATGTATGCTGCCTTCGTAAGGGCAGAACATTAGGTCAGGAAAAAATGTCTGTGGGCTCAATATGTAGATGAAAAAAAGCAAATACTGGTGCTGTTAACACATTTCTTTAAGGTCAGATACACAATAACACAGTTCAGTGCAATAGCAAGGTTCAGATGAAGCACTATGTGTAGAGCTCAACCACAGTTCAACTACGAAAACTGAATTTTTATGCAGGTGCCTTGCAGATATATCTGCCAAAACAACACAATTAGCCCACTGTAGGAACTTTTCCTGGAACCCAGGAACCATTTTAGGAACTCGGGATTAAGGATCAGGATCATTATCTGCGATTTGTGGCAAGAAGCTGGGTCTAAATTTAGACCCTCATCCTCAGTTCTTGGTGCCAAAGAAGTACAGACACACTGTAACCACAAGCAGAAACAACCATAAAACACTCAGCACAACATCGGTACTTTGGAAACAGGCACTCTGGAGTTCTCAGTCTCCCTTCCCACCTCTGCAGGTCTCCTTTGCATCCAGTAATTACATCCATTCAAACATCGTACCACAATAAATAACAAAGAACAACACATGACTCTCTGAGATGCAATTTTCACACACAGTGAAACAACAACAAACAACGCTTTCGTTTTTTAATCTGGTATAGGACTAGTGTGCCACGGTTCTTCAAACATGGTGGAAACATAAACATGGATACACAAAAGGGACTTTTGGCTCCTGAGTTTAGTTCCTGGGGCTCCGTACAAATGTGGAACTATTTGGTCACAATAGTTGTTATCATTTGGGTATCAAATGATGCACTTTTTTTTTCAGTTATACAGTTGAGAGGCAGTCAAAAGGTATATCACTGAGAATTTGAGTATTGTGTTATACATACTGACACACAGAATAAGTAGACATAGAGTCAAAGGTGACAAAAAGTTGACTTCTGAATGGTGAGTGGTGAGAGCCATTCTTTACCTTGCTTACCTTGTCCTTGTTGGAACATCAGAACATCATGGACAACACAACAATCACATAAGGTAAAGACTGAGTTATCCCACACAGGGGAGGACAAACACTTCATTAATCCACGGGGATCATGTATGGGGACTCTTTATCTTGTGTGAATGCTGTATTGCTTGTGATTTCTCAGTGGCCTGAGGCAGCAAGCTCAAGTATTAAAGTGAACAGCAGCAGACAGAACGCATGGAGTCTCACTCTACAGCAGTTAACGGTATGCAGTTAAAAATGGTTATTAAATGTAAATGCACAAATTAAAGTAACATAAAATAGTCCGGATGAGTCCTTGCTTTACAGAGTACTGCTTAAATATGCTGATCAGAGACTGATTCTTTCTGATTTTGTACGAGAGAATTTTTGGATTGATAAGAACTTCATGCAGCAGCCAGAAGAAGATAACACCCAGAGCAGCTCAGTAAGACAACATCATTCTGAGAAATAACAGTGACGATAAATCATATCCGATTAGCAATCGGGGAGGCTTTAGAGTGACTTCGGCTGCATTTATTTCATAAACAGTCCTCCTGTTCCTCCTCACTATACTGAAAAGAGTACAGTGGAAACTGAACGAGTACACCTCCTCTTCCTCTTAACGCTCCTGTGATAAAATTGCTCACATCATTGGAATAACAGATCACCCCCATTTCACATATGCACACACCGTATTTCATCCGATTTACTGTGCCGGCAGCTTCCACAGTCGGCTACCGTGGGACCATCAAGGGATGACTTTCTATGTTTGTGTCTGTGCATGCATGCATGTTGATGCAAGCAGTTTAGAGTTAGCTGGGGACTCTGTGCTTACTGCCTCCAAGTATTACTCTTTTTTAGGATGCCTCCTGGAGGCTAGAGAAATGCACTATTGATTTGTTTAGCTAATATATTTCTTCTCCCGTCTCATCTTTCTTATCTCAAGACGATGCCATGTGCTGGCCTATCTCCACATGGAGCCACACCTCTCCGACAGACACATGAGACATTGGTTAAAATTAAAAATCAGGATGCAGTCTGATGAGCAGTTTCGCTCGTGGTGATTTTTGGCAGAAAAAAAAGAAGAAGAAAAAAAATCACCCAGTGTTGTATAATCTGGTTTGCTCTCAAAGAAATCACATGTCACATTTCCTTAGTCTCCACTGAGCTACAATCTTTGTTTAAGAGGAGGAGATGGTGCTACGGGCTCACCTATCATGCCTTAGCTTGAGGCTTTTGGAGACTTTCTGTTGTCTTTTAGAAAATCCTTAAAGAGTACATGAATCCAGAGCTGTCACCGCAGCTAAATCAAACACACCCCATTCAACCCTCCCTCCCTGAGGTGATGTGATGTAAGGAAAAGGTCGAGCCTGTGTTAATAGCTTACAAATCTCTATCGCAAAAACCTTGAGTGAAATATGGAGTAGTAGGTGTGACAGGGATGTGTGGAGTTTCTCAGCATTTTCTCCACGAGCTTTTCATGTTATCGGGTCAGAGATAGGACAGAGTTGGAAAAATACAGTGGACATCCCCCGCCGTAACGATAATCCTCAAATAATAAGTTAGTAGTAGTGACACACCATTAATCCAATAAGAACTCATTACTACCCGTATCTCCATTTGCATCTGCATTATACCAATTAGGGGAACAAAGCGATTCTGCCACATCCAAACCACTACAAATGAATTAAGATCATCTGATTACACTGAAGCGTGTGGAAATATATACTGTCAGGGTTCCAGTGAAATGAACGGCAAGCATTAGTAAAGCTATACCAGCAGTGGAAGCCTAATCCTACAGTCATTGTTGGATGGTGCTTCTAATGATAATACTACGCTAAGAAAAGGGAGCTAACATCCTTCAAAGACAATAACAAAGTGGGTTATTTTACTTGTTTTAGTTTTATTTCATTGATAATCAAACACATAATTTAAGTACTTTTTTCATGTTTTCCAGCTTTTTCAATGCTGTAGTAATATGTAGTAATTAAATTTACCCCTATAGAGGCAAACAATGTGCATAAACAAGGGATTTGGTGTGTGATACTTTGCTAGACTCTTGCTAGTTCTTAAAGTCATCATGCATAGGGTTATTGCCAAGTAGGTTTACACATACAAGGTCTTGTCTTGGTGTTTTGGTGCATAACAATAAACATAAGATAATAAAAACAGAAAGCAAGTAAAAAGCAATTACTGCAACAGTCAAAAAACTTTAATAAAATAGAAAACAATAAAAATATGAAAAAAATATTATGTAAAATATGCACAATATACCTGTTTTTAAAATGAAATGAAAGAGCTGTACAGTTTGTGCAGGAATGTGCAAGATATTGACCATGGAATGAACAAAAGTTCACAGTATGAAGTACTTGTTTGTATTTGGTGTTGGTCTGAGAAAATGTCCACAATGACAGCCTAGAAAATCTTTTTTTTTTCTTTTTAAACGTGAGATGTTGAGATGTTGTAATATCAAACAACAACCTTAAAAACCTTTTTGAATTAATGGTAATATCAGTATAGAACTATTTGTATTCTAACTTTAACAACACCTTGAAGTGATAAACGCACATTTTGCAACAATTATTCACTAAAAGAGATAAAATGTGTACAATATGTTGAGTTTTGGACAATGTCAGGTTAAAGTTGTACATGACTTATTGTGAATAAGAGAAAATTGTAGAATTAATACAATTATTTTTTCTTTTCTTTTCTTTTTTTGGGACATAGTACTTTATTAACTTTAAAACATTTCAAATTATGTACTTTTCATTTGAAATAATTATTATACCAATATTTCTATCTCTAAAATTTCAATAAATTAACAGTGCAGTGATTTTGTACTTTTCCTATCAATGTTTGCTATGTACAGATGGGTGCATCTCCCAATTTTAAATGTCCCTCTGCTTTTAAACTTTAATCAATCTTCAAAAATCCTTTTAAGAATGTTTATTTTATAGTCCAACTCTGGGTAGCACTGCGGAACGTCTCTGCTCTCAACATTTCCGCCCAGACGAATGGAAAGTGAAAGCTGAAATAAACAGTTCTCATTCATTTCATAGTGTCTTAGCTCATTAGCATCAAGTTGAGGACTTCCTCTGTGACTGCGGCTCAAATGAACCTGATAGGATAATGTGAGGCAGGGAGTCGACACAGAGCCTTCGAGGAGGCCTGTCGGAGGGTTGACGAGCAGTGAAGAGGGTATCTGGCGTGTGAGAGCCCAGTGGAAGCAGCCACAAGTGCGGAGTGGCCCGCTGACCTTCATTAACGTGTCTCAGCGAGCTATGCCGAGGAGTGTGCTGTTTGATAGTGCCTGTTTGCCCACACAGGGGGAAGACGGTGACAAATTGCATGAAGGAAAGGAGATAAGGCTGAATCAAAAGGGGGAAAAGAAAGAAAGAGCGAGAAAGCAGGAAAACACACACATATCATACAAAGAAAAAGTGACTGCAACATGTCGACCATTTCCCCCATTAGCAGGTGATGTAAATGGGTTAGTGAAACAATTAAACTTTTTTTTTTAAGTGTCGGACCATTCAAGCAGCAGACGAATGGTCTCACACATTTTTTTTATGGCATCTTCACGTATACAAAAGACATAAATGAGAGAAGAGGAGCTTTCATTCTCTGTACTGTCAAACATGGCAGTGATAAAAGGAGAGGTGCATGTGTGAGTTTCTGTGTGTGTGTGTGTGTGTCTGAGTCTGTGTACTTCGACCCTGGAGACTCCCCTGAAGCAATGAGGTGTGGGTAGAAATCAAACTTCATTAGATCCACAAGCAGTGAGCCCTGTGGCGGGCCAGGCAGGCAATAGAAAAGGACAGAATAGAAGTAAACCACAGATAACATGTGATTTTCTCCCATTTTACTGTTATCATAACAATGGGACATTATCTTAGGTGTTTGTCATCATTTCGATATGAATGTTAATCAGCTTGTTACCTGGCGAATTCATTGTAATTGTTTGTTTATCATGCAATGCCACAGGTTTTCCAATGTAATGTAGAATAAAACATACAACTTACTAATTAGCATCAGAAGGGGGGTATTTTGCTTGTCTACAGCCATGTTAGCAGCTCTGTGAGGCTGCACTCAGGCCCAGCGTTGCTTTGAGCTAAACGTCAGCATGCCAACATGCTCACAGTGACAGTACTGACATGCTGATGTTTAGCAGGAATAATGTTAACCATGTTCACCATCTTTGTTTAGCGTGTTGGCATGCCAACATTTGGTAATGGGACCAAAGCTGTGGACCAATCCACAGATCGACATCGCCATCCCTGGACCACAACGCTAGCGTGGCTAAACAGAAAGGCTAAGGGAAAGGACAGAAACAGTTATGAGTGACAGGGTTCAGTGTTCGGGGCCTCTGAGCCAAAAGGAAATTCCACCTCTAATAAAGAACGCATCCCCAGCAGCCAGATATACATTTAAATGTGTTTTTACTGCTGAAATGCAAATGCTCTCATGTCACTGTCATTCTGCTTTATTTCATTAATCAGTGTGCGTACGTGCTTCAGTGCTTGTGATGTTTCATTTAAATTTATCGTGGTATGTTGTTTTATGTCTGCAGCATTACTACATGCATGAACTACATGCAAGATGGCAACATTAGCGGTGAATCACTGGACTGTAAAAATAACAGAAGCATCTGTGATGGCTTCCATATGCTACTGGTATTGCTTGAAAGCTTTAATTTTGATTAACCACTTGCCGCCATCTTCGCAGTTAATGGAGCCATAAGATCCAAATTCAGGCAAATGTCTGTCTGGACTTCAGTATAACAGTGTCCTGTCTATCAAGCAAAAATGCTCAGTACCTTTCTTTAAGCCATTTAAGCGCTCTTTGTAATAAAACATCACCATCAAAACGTGTTAGAATAAGGGAAATAAGCTGCTGACCTTCACATTGAAAGCAGCTTAGTGGTTGACACGCATGAGGTCACATATGCAAGTATGCAAGAAAAGACGGATCTGTTTACTCTTGAAAAACTTTTTTTTTCACATGTAATAAATTGATTCATTTTGCATCTGAAGAGCGTGTCCTACCTTTTTTTGTCATTATGTTGGCATTTCTATCAAAGAGATGGAACTGTTGATCTTGAACTACACTCACCTTACAGTGCCTCTTGAAAAGCCTGGAGTCAAGAGCACATACCTTTTCACAATTGTTCATCCTCACACTAAATAAAACAAACACGACAGCTCCAAAATGCACAGTCTAATCAATCACTAGCTGAGACAGCATAAGCTCCAAGACTTTAGATGTTGTGTGCGCAAGTTTGAGTACGTGTGAAAAATATCCAGGTACATCCCTGCAAATGAAAACTGTACAAATATAGGGCTGTATGTGTATGTATGCACATGGGGCTCTTGAAAACCTCTTTTCTCTATGAAAGTCAGAGAGACACGTGTTGAGACTGTGCCAGTACCCCGGCCAACACTAGCTATCTGATGGAGCTTTGCCCACAGCCTTGGCTTGCCCTCAGCCTCTCTGCCAGCCGGCAGAACTCTGATCAGAGCCTTTGAGCAGGGAAACAAAGAGATGTCTTCCACCGATTACGGGAATAACAATTTTTCTTTTCACTCCCAATTCTCATATGACTAAGCTAGATTCCTTTGGGCATTAACTCTGACAAGGCAATCTCTTTTTATTATTCTCAGGAAGCTAACTCTCTTGACTTTGAACAAGTCTCATGTGAAGCCTATACTTTTTAATACACACCGTGCAAGTGGTGTGGCACTCTGACAAACAGCCCCATTTGGAAAACAATGCACACGCAGAGAAATACACTGAATTTCACCTCCTCACTACCACTGATCTGTCAAAGCAGCCGGCAAACCATGCTAAGTATTTCTCTCCATTAAGAAATCATGAACCATCTGCCTGCTCAGCTGAAACTGTACATGATGTGAGGGATGCCTATCATGTTATGCTTAATTAATGAGGCATTGTATGCTTGCCAAGGAATCACACCAGTGCAAACAGATAATTTTATGCAAATGTTTCCTCGTTTCGGTGAAATGGGAACTTCAGGACCGTTGTGAACGCTGGGTTTGCATGGACTGGTTTGTATTTAAGCTAAAATGTTCAGGTACAGAGAAGAGATGATGTTCAAAAAGCAGACAAGGTGTTATGTAGAGATATTTCATGAAAATAACAGTTTGATTGAGGATGACAGTGAATGACACAGCAATGCAGCACCAAAATATCGAGCAGAAACCTGCTAGAAACTGCTGTTTCTCCTCCAAGAAACCAGAGAAACTGTCCAGAATGGAAACTGGCGACCACAGTGAGCTAGTCAATCAAAAGTAGCACATTTGATTAAGCTTACTGATTCTTATTACTGAAGGAAAACCATGGTTTACTTTGTTTTTATTTGTGTAGCTCCATCTATTGGTTATATAACTTTGTACTCACCAAAGTAATTGATAAGATCTTGAACAATATGAGCAGCTGACAAGACAGCGAGTTGTTGAACATTACCGAAGGAGAAGGCGGGCCCTGATGAGAGAGAAGGATTATGATGTGTTGTCCTTGATGACGAGCGAGGTAGCTATGGTCATAATAAGTTATGGATTTGAAAGTTATCATCTGCAATGCACTGTTTTTTGGTTCACTTCCTACATTTGGGTCGGATCACGTTCTCACCTATAGTGAACCGAACTCTGGTGCAGTGAACCGAGACCCCCGTTTTCATCCACACCAGAGTTCAAATGAACTTTCACACAACCCCAAACGAACCGGACTATCCGACGAAACGCAAAAGGGTTCATTTAAAATGGACCAAACAGCTCAGGTGTGAAAGCGCCCTAAGAGTCTACAGCCATGCTAGCAGCTCTGTCAGGCTGTGCTTAGCTAAATGCTAACACATTTTAGTTTAGCATGTTCGAGGCTAACATTTGCCAAGGTCACCAAAGTCTGTAGGATTCATTCTCTGGGAACCCTAAATGTATTTACGACATTCATCTTCATCCATCTTTAAATCCAATAGATTTTGGAATATTTCAGCCTGGACCAAATAGGTCGACTGACAGACCGGCATGGCGATCACTATGGCAATGCTGCTACTGTAGCATGGCTAAAAATTCAAATATTAATCCTATCCACAGTACCTGAAATGGACTAGTTGAGACCAAGAGGTCAAGGTAACTCATACAAACCCACCACCCCGACCATACCGCTTGCAGAAAAATACAATTTTATTTATACAGAAAAATCCATATAGCAAGAGGCAGCAAATTCAGCGAAGGAATACAGGTATGTTGTATAGATGATATCAAGTAAACTGGCAGAAACATTTTACTTCTCCCTAAAAAGAAAGTGGGATAACAAAGTTTCGAGGGCAATTGTTATAAACAAGTTCAAGGAAACAACTTCTTTTCCCCAGTGCCCTCAGTGCAAACGGAGAATACACTGACAGACAATCAGATTTCCTCCCACACACACACAGACACACACACACGTCAAGTTAATGCAGACTGCAATGAGCCCCTCAGAAAAGAAATAGTCAGCCCGGTGAGAAGCGATTAGAGCTCCCTTTGGTCGCCATGGTGTTACCGATGATTGATGTGATTAATAAAGCTGTTGTCATGGCGCCCTCTATGCCTCTGAATGCAGGCCAAAAGACGGGGGGGGCGGGGGGCGGAGCAAGAGAAATAGGTAGAGATAGAGACTCTAAAGGCACTCATGTATCTAACCACAGTGATCTATCTTTTCACAGCTCTGGGACAAACTGCACTCATCAGATTATTATTTTACACACCACATCACCTCATCTAACTGCACTAAGATATAGTTGTCTTCACAGTGAAGCTGAGCCACAACACTATCACTGTTGACTCTGAGAAAACAAGTCAAGCCATTTTCGGCTAATCAATTTATTCATTGGATATTTACTCAAGTAATTAATTTAGAGTGCCTTAGCCTTCGGGTATGAGAATTTCCCAGGACACCAAATCAACGTTCTTCACTTTTTTCTACATGATGTCTACGAGGCCAGGCAGTTCAGAATAACCTCACTTCAAGATTAAGTAATGCTTCATTTTGGTTTCCACTAATGCACGTCTGAGTGCAAGAAATAGGGTAATGGGTTTGGTCAGGATTCCTGTTAAGGCGCGCACTAATTATCAGCAAACACATGTGGTGGGTTTTCACTCCTTTCTCTATTGCCCTGTCCCAGATCCACTAAATTTCTCTATTCTGCTGGACTCAGGTTAGAGTGGCACAAAAAGTGACGCAATGAAGAGCCAAAGTCTTGACGTCACCTTTGGGCTAACCACTGCTCCATTAGCTTCTGCAAATCAATGCAATCTCTCATTCAGAAATTCTTTCAGCTACATTTCTCAAAAAATGAAAAATGTTCCTTGGGTTTACTATCTACTGTGTATTCTAATAGAATCTAATACAGCACTTGCTATCAGAAGTTAAAACCTTTGTGATTTTACAAAACTTAAACCTGCATTAAGTGATTTTTTTGGCCACTTTGGGGCAGCACAACAAGATGTAAACACAATTTTGACATATCATCACCTTATAGAGTTGATATAACAAAGATATTAGCAAGCACTTGCTTATTAACACATTAAGCAAATACTGAGAAACATTAGCATTTAATTCTCTGGCCAACTGGTGAGTGGCAGTTCAATATTCACACTTCTTGTAGCTCTGTTTTTGGTCTCCAGCAACTCTTGAGGGAAATTAGAAAAGGTTATGTTCAAAGGCTGGATTTTTAGTAATTTGTGATAATATAAATGTCAATGTGATTTTGAATGAGGTTTTCCCACTTCTAGAGAAGAACCTGGACCTTCTGGTTTCACTTCGGCTCTCTGTAGATGAATCTTTCTCCCGGCACTAGTTTACTTGAGATTATTGATTGGGAAACTACTGTTTCTGCAGTCTTATACCTGTAAGGGTTTTTTTGCTGTAATTATTGTATAACAGAGTAAAAGATACAATCCTTTAATCAAGAAAAAAAAACAAGTCTGAAAGCAAATAGAAAGTCTTACTTCACTGAGCAGGGTGAAATAGAAGAGGTTTTCAATTTGCTTTGTATGTTCTCTGACATTTCAAAAACCAGGCCTGTTTAATTTTTTTTGTCAGGTACTTTTTAAAAGGCTGAGAAGACCTAATCCTAATAGCTTCTTTCAAGCATCCCACGTTGAATGGTATAACACTTTGGTTTGATCGATATGAGTTTGCCTTCGTGTCTCAACAGCACAGAGCCGAGGGAGATAACGTCATTATGCTTCATAAATGGCGGCGTGCAGTGTAATTAAGTAGGAAATTACCCAGAGGTCAGCTCACACCTGGTGGAGCTGAATAACCGAGATAACAATGGGATTGTTTTAGCTTTGATGTCAGCTGCCTGTTCAACGTGCTCCCTGTATGATTTTGGGTGGTGGTGGTGGTGGTGGTGGTGGTGGTGGTGGGGGGGGTCGTTCTGGTTTTGGTCCAGGCTGAAAGTTGCTTTTTGGATTCAGTGAACCAAGATAATTTCCCTGTAGTTTATCTGTCACTTGTTCATGCCTCATCAGTGATCGCTCTATAGACAAAGCTTTATTTTAATCACAGCTGAGAGGCGTCACTTTGCCTTTATCCATTATACCTGTTCTATTGAACACGTGCTCTCTCCAATTCAATAGTGTTTCTTTTTCTGTGTTTTGTAGCATAGAAATGGAAAAAAGGCTCATCTAATGCATGGGCACATTTATTTGAAACCACATCGGAGATGACTGGGTGACTTGCTGGGCTGGGAAATGAACAAAGCTGTGCTGTTGTATTGCTACAGACAGTGGGTGGATATGATGTGTCTTTCTCTCGCCTACCAACAGAGCGTCGAATCAAATGAAAAATATCCTCTACAATGTGCAACAACATGGAACAACCCAACAAGATGTGGAAATATCATCTCTGCACAGTTTGTTAAATCAAACCTGCAGAAAAATACTGTATCCATTTGCTGCATTATATGCTCAAACTATATTGATGGTAGTCTTTCTGTGAATGCTCTCAGATATTAGATGTTTTTATTGTATTACCATGGTAATGATTACTCGCCATGGATCTCTAGGAGGACAGGAATATTGTAGCTGCTGCGGTTGTGACACAAAGCAAATCAGACATAGCCCCGGGGGAGGGATAGGGAGGCCCGAGGTCCACCTGGTTGTGAATGTAGGCCACTGGGTGAGAAGGAGGGATATTCTCAGAGTGCTCTCCTCCCCGTGCAAGGAAGTAGTCCTAGCCGTTGGCGATTATTACAGGCGGTGTGATAGGCTCTGCTCCTCTGCTCTGACATGTTAATATTACATGAAACTGTTAGGGATGACAATGAGCCTGGGGCAAGAGGGAGACATGGAGATTTTTTTTTCTCCTCTACAAGATTCACCTATTTCTTTTTGCCCCTCCATCCATCCCAGTGACTTTAAATAACTCATGGCCTCATTATCCAAATAAGGGAAAGCACAGAGTAGCATATAATTAATTTGATTTTGGTCTATTTATTTCATATCCTGTTTTGTTGCAATACACAGACTACTGCGGTGAGACAATCGTAGAGTATGCTTTTCTGTACACAGTGTTCTTCAAGTGTTTCTACGAAATGTATAGTGTGTTATGAAACAGGCATGAGACAGCAGAGACGTGAGGCAAAGACGAAAGGGACCGCTGTTCTAGAAACAACAGGAAGTTAGTCAGTGTAGTTTGGCCCGTTGATTAGGCCCGCTCACCAACACTGTCAGCAGTTGGAGCTGCAGCAGTGACACACAGCTCATGGAGGTAATTAAGGTACTTAAAAACCCTTAGGCTGGGTTGCACCAACAAGGATTCATTTTTAAACCCGATTAAATCATGGTTTAACTTTAAATGATGTTGCAGCAAACTTTAAAACTAGTTTAAAATTAAGAATTAAAATTAAATTTAAACCTCTCTTTAAACCTCGGCTTAATTTTTACTCTAAACCTTGATTAAATTCTGTTGCACCAAAACTCTAAACTCCAATTTAAAATGTGATCCAGTATTTCCCCTTGAGGAGGTTTAACTTTTAAAATGGCTGCCTTTTTGAGATGGATTGAGCAAAATAATCAAGTTCCTCGAAGAAAGTTAAGGGACAGGCTCGACCCAAATGAGTTTTATGATGCTGGTGAATTTCTCTCAAGATACCGGTTCAGTAAGGAAACTGTTCTGGAGCTGAACAGGAAGATTTGACCAACTGTGAAACATGGCAGTGACAGAAATGCAGCTGTACCACCAGTGCTCCAACTCCAACTGGCCCTGAGATTTCATGCCACCGGATGTTTCCAGATGGTGGATGGGGACCTGTATGGCCTACACAACTCCATATTGATTAAACTCTATTTAATTTCAGTTTACATCAATAAACTTGGATTTACTAAACAGGGATTAGTTTTTAATTGTGCAACAGAGCTCTGCTTAATTTTAAATGGATTTACTGGATTTACTCATTTTAAACCCAGTTTTGCTAAACTCTGATTACAACTAATCTTAGATTAAATTAATCCTTGTTGGTGCAACGCAGCCTTAGTTCCTAATTGGTGAAATCTGTGTCAAATTCCATCAAATCTGAACACACAAACATGATGCACATATTTATAGATTCAGGGTGAGGTACACTTCCTGAGGATATCATTATCGCGTCTTGTCCATCGCTAATGAACACCCATAAATCCACTTAAAAATTATAGGAAAAAAAGACTCTCCTTATAACTGCAGAACTTGCCTGAGGAAGTTTTCTTCAGTATCAAAGTAATCCAGTGATAGTCTGTTCATCCATGAGCACAGTGCAAACAGGAACTGCTAATAGCTAATTCTGCATACTTTTACTGGTGCCGATTTGTCTTGATTTTGTCTGAGGGGAGGCCCACAGTGTCAGACTTTGAAAACACCTGGGTAAACATCTCAGAATAATTACAGAATCATATGACTTCAAAGCCACTTATGATGAAACAATGTTTACTCAATACACCATAGAGTCTACAACATCCAACTGTTGCATTAACAAGTGCCTTCCTGTGCTTTTTACCCTTTGTATCCTCTCCTACTCGTACGACATTCAGCATTTCTTTCTTTCAAAACCACCTCTCTCTCTCTCCTTGCCATTCTATCTCCTGCATAATCTCCCCCGTCTCCGCCACCTTCCTCACTTTCCCCTCAGTTTCTCAAATCATCCCTCCAAGGACACATCCACCAGGTCATTACCTTCTTCCTGCTGGCATAAATTTGAAGCATATGTATACAAACCTCTCACACACATAAACTCCCGAATGAGGTCTTACTTGGCCGAGGGTATGTGTTTGATGAAGTCAAGTGGAACTAAATTGATGGTCATTTCAAACCCATGCATGAGCCTCTTCCACAAAATTGCAAATACACACGCCTGCATGTGTGCGTTCACAAACTAATTCACATCTGTCATTTTCACCACGGTGTCCACCTGAGACGGCCTGCACCTCTGAGGCAGGCCCACAAAGCCCAGTGACAGTTGGAGGGGAGAGCAGAAGGCGTCAGGGAGGTGGCTTATGACAGCGACACAAAAGCACTAGTGTTTAGTGAAGGAGGTTGTATCATACATTAGGCTGCTGCTGCTGCATCGGCCTGCCACTGAGCTGAGGTAACCATGGCAACAGGCTGCTGGGAGACAGTGGAGCGAGAGTCAGCAGGCTGGAGTCAGTGGGCCTTCAGCTTTTGAACACCAAGAGAGATTAGCTCAGAGCAAAACCCTGAACCTCGCACTACACGCGGCTCTATGATGGGTATTGATGTTGGGGGAAGTGGAAAGTAAGAGTAGTGGGGATACACAAAGTTTTCTGGGCAAAGATTCAATCCAATAGTTGACATCAAAGCACTTGTGCGAGCGCATCCTCTTAAAACCAACGCTCATGGCAGTATGAAATGTAAAAATTATGCAGAAAGCATCAAGCAGCTGAGAGCATGGACAGTACAGGAATGAAGATAAAACATCCTGTGATGTGTCAGCAATCAGTGTAAATTGCATCATTTGTGAGCATTGGATCAATCCCAGAGATTAATTATGTTGTTAGGAGATGCGAAACTCACTGCCACGACGACTGTAGCAGATTGCCATGGCAATAGAAAACAATGAGCGCATGGGAGATAAAAGGAGGAGAGTGGTGCTTACATAACAAACCAAGGGCAAGATGTGAGGAGGCTCGATGAGCTACAGAGAGAAAAAGGCACAAGAGTGAGAGGGCTGGAGGAACAAGGAGAAATAAATCGATGAGAAGAAATCTAGACAGGAGGTAGGAAAAGAGAGGAGATGAAGACAGATATCGGAAATGTACAGAAGCAAAAACAAGCCCGAGACTGATTGATATCTAATCCTTCAGAGAGCTTTTAGCCCAGCTTAAGAGGTCAGGGATGCGGTAAAATATTATGAGATCTTTAGAACAGAAACACAAGGCAGCGTGGACAGGATGTGGTGGTGGTAAATACTGGAGGAGAGATTATTTACTGAAGAATCGTGTCATGAAATAAACATGAGGAATCATCAGAGGGGTTCTCTTTACTCTCCTCCTTAATCCACCTACTCAAGTAGGACATGACACTCTCTCTCTCTCTCTCTGTCTCTCTCCCCTCTCTTCCCGTCTCTCTCTCACTTTATGCAATTTGTGTATCCTCCGGGGAAGAGGCTAAGGCTATGCCCATACTAATGGTGGTAAATCTGAAAACACTCTTCATGTACAAAGTTTTCCAGCCGCACATTTTCTGAAAGTAGCCCTCCGCACTAAAACAGAAAAACAACAGAAATATGGTTCAATATCTTCTTCTTGTCTTTCCTTAAGTTCAATTGCAGTTGGCAAAATAACAAAATGCTGCATCACTATCACAATCTGGTATCACCCTTCATTCTTGTGGTCCCACCTTTTAGCAAGGTAGCATGGAAAGATTTTGTAATGCAGTGTGACGCCTTACTCCTCATGTGCTTTTCTATGCTAACACTTCAAAGGCTCACCGTATTGAAGTTCATTTGATCTCTCGCAGGTGTTGAGAATTCAAGGAGTCATATTACTATTTTGCTGGAGTAATAGATGTGACACAGCAGGGACACATTTTTAGCCACGGTCGGTTGGTCCTCCGCTTTGGTCCAGGCTGAAATATCTCAACAACTGTTGGATGGATTGCTGTTAAATTTAGTGCAGACATTCGTGACCCCCACAGGATGAAGTCTACTGACTTTGGTGATCCCTGGACTTTTCCTCTAGCGCCACCTTGAGGTTGCCATTTTTGGTTTTTACTGAAATACTCAAAAACTATTGGTACACAACTATTTGGTACACACATTCATGTCCCTCCCAGGATGAATTGTAAGAACCTTTTTTTTTTTAAATTATCCATTTGGTGCCATTTTCAGTTCAAAACTTGGGTTTATGACCAAATACCTGCAACTAATGACATTCCCATCAGCCTGTTGCTTGTTTTTAATCATTTTATTTATCTATTAATTTATTTGTAGTTTTTATTGTTTTTTATATAACCAACTTGGCAATAAACCTGATTCTGATTCTGATTCTCATCTGTACTTTGTGTTTAGTGCTAATGTTAGCATGCTAACAGGCTAAACTAAGCTTGTGAACATGTTAACATTATACCTGCAAAACATCAGCGTAATTATCATTGTGTGCATTTAGCTCAAAGCATCGCTATGCCCAAGTAGAGCCTCAAAGAGTGCATGTCTTGAAATAAGTGTCTCAAACCACTATTTGGATTGAGATTTAGATTTATATCATATGTCAACTGTCTACTGGTTGTCGCGTTTCATGAATTATTAGCTGCTACGATAAATGTACTGTAGCTACTGTTGGTTCATTGGAAGAAGGAATAGAGGCCGCAAAAACCCATTTTATTTTTCATTACTCCTTTGAGTCAGTAGCACAAACACATGCATGTGCATCGACATATACAGTATGTACATAGACACAGAAATGTTGCATGCGGACACACACACTCACATCCCTCTATATTATTGTAAAACATAAATCCCATGAATTTATGAGAGGCGAATAAAATCATACTATTACTCATCAATCATAGATCAACATTTTCTAATGAATAATTGAATGGTTTTTTATTATTCTACCATCCCGCAAATACTATCAAGCGCTATTTATGTCACAGTAACTTTGTCGAACTTTTTGGTCGCAGTCGAGAGGGGCAGCACTGTGGTGCAACACCGCAGTTAAAAATAAATGTGCTCTGGTCTAACTTGCAGCCTGGGGCATATAAATTGTTTGTGCTCCAACAGCTAATCTGCTGAGATCATTTGTGATGGATGACGGCGGTGTGGCATTTTACAAAAAACAAATGGCTGCAGATAGCCGTGCAGTGCGCACGCACCCGACGAATGAGGAATGGCTCTGATTATAGTAAACATGTGGCTGCACGAACACGCACACCTGCACACCTGCACACCTGCACAAACACACACAGAGTACCTTTGAGGATCACTCCAGCAGGGATGCCAGAGGCTTTACCTACAGGCATGAAAACTAGAGTAAGACAGACTGAATCTATAGCCTGGAGCTGTTTCCAGCATTCCAACACACTGATCATACTGATGCTACCTGCACTTCCCAAGCTAATACAGTGGGAAAATCTTATTTACCATTCCAAAACATGAAATCTATATACAGAATATGATCCAGCTTTTTTGAGAAAAGGGGTTAGAGCATATTTACTCTGAATTAAAAGAGAGGTTACAAGAATTAGTAACAAACAACAAAAAATGATGCCCATATATACATGGGCATCTTTCAACCACATAATTACTTTTGCAAATTTCTTAATTGCTTTACAAAGTATTGATTATTTAATTCATAATTGGCTCAGCTAATGGCCCCTTTTTTCTCCTCTTGCTCTGTCCAAGTCTAGCCGAGACATTTTTTAATTGCAAGGTTTTTTGCAAACTCCAGTATAGCCTGGCCCCTGAGGAGCTGTACTTTCCTACTCCCCAAATATCAATCACTTGAATGAGATTGTCCCATTAAAACAGCTTTAATGGGCCTAATCACTGAGGCGGGAGACGAATAGTGAATCAATTAAACAGATTTGTGTAAGAAGAGACACTGATGTGACTTCGCACGTCATACGTGAAGATTTTTAAGGATGATTGACAGGCTTTTTGTTTATCGTAAAGGTGTGCAGTTAGATTGGATTTCTCTCTCTTACAGCTAATAAAATGCCAAATATGGACATAGATATCATAACCTTGTTGTGAGTGCTGGTTGGTTTGGTCAAAAGCTGTTTGAAAGTATCATTTTACAAGCCAAAGTATAAATGTATTTATTAGCCACAGTTATTATCATCCATGGTATCTGATAACCCAACTAATCTATTAAAGAGGATACAATATATCACACAAATGTCAACGTTGGCATTACCAGGTGCTTTCAGTGAAACAGCAGACTGTCAGGTTTATACAGGCCACGGAGGATTTTGTACGTTTTTCCACCTCTGCTTCCACCACAGCCTGTATTTCAGTCACCTGCCAACGCTGTGAATAATTATTTGGGAAAGGCACACCTCAGTGAGGTAAGAGATCCCTGGTGCTTAAACATTGCATGGCTGTCTGTCTCGACTGACAACTTCACCTGGCTTTGGTCTAGTTTTCTGCTCGGCCATGGGTGGGAGGGGGAGGACAGAAAAACAGGGGGAGTGGAGACAGCTGATGCATATTTCATCAAGGTATTGTGGACCATGCAGGTAGCCTGCTGAGAGAGGGGGAGGAGGTGGACAGTACTGTGGCCACACATCAGTGCTTTTCTTCTATTCCAGTAATCTTGCACGCATGACAAATATCAGAGAATCAGTTTTCTCCAATTCCAGCTGGCGTTCACTACTGAGGCAGACCCTAGCATTACTTCTGTTGCCAGATGCAAACAATAGCTTATATTAAACATGCCGCCACAACCATGCTCCCTTCGCTGGCAGGGAGACTGGCTGTAAATGTGGAAACTTCACACAGCAGTATGAATTATACAGCAGTCATCTAGTCACCTGGTGAGGGGTAGTAGAATGTGTGTAAAGCATGTGTATGAGTTAGACAACACACTACAGCACTGTGCAACATACTATAGTACAATTAGTGTAGAGCAAATTACTTGAAATACATATTACTGATTAAAAAAGTAATTGAATTCCTTTACTAATTACTCTACATCAAAAGTAATCAGTCACATTACTCATTACATTACTTTTGGTACTCAGTGCAGCTCCATCAAAGGTCCCTTTAAACAACTCCAAATCTGCCCCACCCACACAGGACATGTTCTGTATTTGACACTTGTAGAAACAGAGAACGAGACATTGCTGTTTACCAAGCAGCCAGCCTCGGTTTGGAGGTATTTACTGACCATCAACAGTAACGCTGTGAGGTTCACACACCCTCAAACTCTGAACCAAAACCAGGTGATCCCTGAATGTCGGCTTATCCGTGGCTAACTTTAGCTCAGCTAAAAATAATGCAACAAGAAAATCAGCTGGATCAACAACTTTGGAGTTACCAGGGGGCGCATTTCTCATTACCAATAGATGTAATTCTCCTCTTTTGGTAGAAGCTAGCCACCTTCCCCCCACCTCCAGCCCAGCGCTAAGCTAACACGTACTGGACCAGTCTGTCCACTGAATACACAGTCAAAATTGATATCAACCCTTAGGCAAACTCTTGGTATTACTGAATTTCACATTGTAACCGATTACAAGACTTCTTAATGAAAAAAGAAATTACATTAATTTGTAATGCATTATTGCCCAGTACTGAGCACAATGTAAATGGCTCTTTAGTCTGCAAGGATGCCTAAACAATAAAAATGTGGCGAATTTGCTGAGATATTTAGGCTTAAAGAGCAGCGTGTTTAAAGTTATAATCTCAAAGACTTTCATTTTGTTGTCTTTCACTGCACCTATGGCAATATGTGTTTTTGGACCTCAAGTCAGTATCAGTTTCATTGTCTGTAGTCATTGATCTTTTCTTTGTTCGGCCAGGTTTTATTTTTCCGGGAAAGTCGCCACCGACACCCGGGTTGTGATACTGCAAATGCAAGGCCTTTCATCACTGGGCCATAGGCTCAATCACCATTGTGTTACCTCATTCAGCGATACATAGTGACTTAACAGACATTTATTTAAATGAAAATCTTCAAGATCATATCTTTAAGGTCTCAGTTTGCTTCAAACAAACCAGGTAGTACAGCGTGTCGTCCGACCGTGTCTAAATGCAAAAGTGTTGATAGCAATGGGGAAAATTTCGGACACTCTCTCCTCGTGCAAAAAGTGACGGGAGCAGTTGTGTGAAGAATTAAAAATAGAGAGCCTCAGAGAGGAGTCCAAAGCCTGCTCACTTTCTCACCTCCACACACCTGGCCAATTGCTGCTTGAAGTGGGCATGCTTGTTGAATTGTCGGTTTCGAAAAGGAAAAATTGAAACGCAGCCCCCCCAGCAATTCCCATATCAGAGAGGTGCTGGGGGGAGGGGGGCTGTTTGACAATCAAACAGGCACTTCTTTTGAATCATACCGAGGCCCTTATGTTCACTTGACAGCCAATCACACTCAAGTCAAGTCAAGGTTGTGACTTGATCGTTTGACTGTGGCTCAACCTCAGTGGCCTCAGATACTGACCAAGATGGTGCCAAGAGGTAAACACACATCCAAGCTTCAAATGTCTCTTCAGAAACCTACAGGGTGGTATCAGATGCTGTATGCAGGCTTTTCCACAGTCTATGGTTTGTGTTCGCACTCTAATTTTATTTACCGCTTAAGTGGGCTTTGTATTTGTTGGGTAAAGCACTCTTCTGTAAGTGAACCTTTGGCATTTCTCAGCAGAGTACAAGGACGGCTACACCTCGGCGCCACTGAGCAGCAGAAAGCTTCTGTTCCGGTTCACGTGCTCCGTCCTCTGCTCCTCAGTGGGATTATGATCACTCTGTGAGATGTCAACAGGAGTTAATGAATATCCCCTTTCACAAAGCCTGGGTAATCCTGCCAACAAAATGCCCCCCTCATTGATAAGATCTGTCATAATACCAGGAGGGAGACCACTGGCATCCAGCTCTCAACCACAGAGGGATTTTTCACGCTTTGATGCCTAAGCCGCATTCCTTTATTTCTTTATTTTGCAACACTGAAATTGGGTGCAGTTATTATTTGGGGATTTGTTGCTGGTGGTGGCAATGAAACAGTCTACCTCCTGCTTAATCTACCCCCCAGTCCACTTGCACTGTTTTTGTCTCATTTTATCAGTGTTCCTTTCTTCCACCCCGTCTTTTGTTCTCTCTCCCTTCTTCACTCTCTCTCCACCCTTCTCTCTTAGGTCCGCATCTCCTCCAAGGTGTGAACAAGTAATTGGCTGAACTCCTTCATATAATCCCTTTGTGGTGGGAAAATGCATTTTTCAACATTTTCATAATATAAAACCCTGAATTTGCATTTTAAAACACTGCTCATTTCCCCAAAATTTTGGGAGACCAGGATCTTCCACTCTACCGTGAATCTTCAAATTTATACACCTTGGCCCCGGGCTCGATACAGCAAGACTTAAGTGTCTTACAGTACCAACTTGGCTGGCTCCCTTTTGATATCTCTCTCCTCGAATCAGTAGGGATACTGCACAGAAGAGATGTCCACCTATTTGCTAATTACAGGTGTTCAAACATACACACCCCCAGCATGTCAAAGGAAACCTTGTGAAAAAAGAATTACTAAGTGGGGAATAAAATCCTTTTATACATGCACGCAACAATTTTTATATGATATGTAATGAAACCATGTAATTTAATTCTGTGACAGCTGGTTGTCTGAACTCAACCATGCTGTGAAGCTAAATACAGTTAAAGAAAACCTAAATTGGTATTCACCAAAAGTGAAAACAAACTGGCACTTTTTTAAGCTACTGGCCCAACATTTTATTAAATGTATGTCAATTAGAGCTGCACTCTTAATCAATTAATCGTTTACAGTATAAACACTCATGTTTCCACAATGTAAGGAAATACTGAAAAATGCCAGCTGAAATTTTCCAGAATGCAGAAAGTGTTGTCTTCGGGTGCTTTCACACTGGGCCTGCTTGGTTTGGTTAAAACAAACCCTGATGCGTTTGCCTGGTTAGTATAATCGGTTTGGGCCAGTGTGAAAGCTGCCGGTCGGACTCTGGTGTAGACCAAACAACCGGGCCGAGACTTTGCTCACTTTGATCACTTTAGGTATTGTTAGACTGCAAATCGACTGCTTGTTATGAACAATTACATAACAGATATACAAGACAAAAAAAGAGGCGTCTTGTACACTGATGTTACTTAATAGACTGAAGCTAAAGCACTTAAAATTACTGGTTTTTACCTTGTCTTGTTAACCTTGTTTGCCTCTGTTGGTGCAGTTCAAGAGTACTCAGAGGAAAATGCATTGAGTGAAGTGCTGGGGCTCTGTAGAGAAATACCCTGGGGTAGGACCAATGGTAAACATTAGATTTCTCTTGTTATTTCTCTGTTCAACACTCATAGATGTTCAATTTAAAATAATATAAAGCAGAGGGAAAAAAAGCAGATGTTCACTGTAAGATGTAAATGGTGTGAATTTTGGCTTCATAGACTCAATCAGTGAATCCATTGTTTTCTGTCACTCCACTAATTAACTAATTCCACAAATGCCAAGATTCAAACGAGTTAGTTATGTTTATGTACCATATATACGTATGTATGTATACATGTATGTATGTATGTACATATGTACTACTCTTTAATTTATGTATTTAATAATAATACAACTTTATTTATATAGCACTGTTCAACAGTATAACACAGTTACAAAGTGCAGATAAAAACGAGAACATTAAAAATGATAAATAAATCACTGAAAAGTGTTGTTGTTCTTTTTTTTTGCGCAATTCAAAAGAAGATAAAGAGTTTGCTGCCCTGAGGCAAGTCTTTCCAAAGTCTAGGAGCCTGAACTGAAAGGCTCTGTAACCTTTGGGTTTGAGTCTGGATCTTGGAACAAGAAGAGAAGCATCTGAGGATCTCAAGGAGCGAGAGAGGACATAAAGCAATAAAAGGTCAGAAATATAACTTGGGGTTAGAACCCTCAGAGCTTAATCAGTATGGTTTTGTTATCAATTCGAAAAGCAATGGGTAGCCAGTCTCTTTGTTCCAGTTAGAAATCCTGGTGGCTGAGTTTTGAATTAGCTGTGAACAGGATTTTTTGCAGATGCCAGAGAGCAGGGTGTAAAATAATCCAATCGACAGGTGATGAAGGCGTGAAAAACTAATTTAGGCATTTATTTTTTGTGTACTTTGTCACTGTTCAAACAACCACATTCTCCGTCCATGTGCAAAAAGCTTCGGCTGCTTCAGTAAACTGTAGAATACATCACCTCCTGTGTCCCACATGCTTTTTCCAGGGATAAATGGCTTTTGCCCAATGATGTGGAGAACAGCAAATGGAAAATCTTTGTTGAACTGGAATCTGTCACAGACATGGACATGTTTCCCCTTGACACCAGCAGACGTTTAAGTACGAGACGATATCGTCGGGCCGTAACAACTGCGCGTGATAGTCACGCTTTATAAAATTGACATAGGAGGTTGAACAAATCTTAAAAGGCCATCTTGTCGAGCTCAGTGTGTGTTCTAGTAGCTCATTAAGCATGAGGCCTGACCCTGTTTCAGTTCACTTCATCACAAGGACGTGAATCTGCTTAACATACGCGCGCATCAAATCACCCTCTCTATGATATCGATCCCAGGTCTAAATTTTGTCCTTCAAGTGTCATTTTGTCAATTAAATCACCATCTAAGCAGACACTAATGTCCATGATACCGAATCAATTGTAGTCATTGACATTCTGTATGGGTACTCCATAGGTTGTTAAATAATACATTTAGGCAGCTTTTAGACTCTCTGGAGTACTACGGTTCCTTGGAGACAAACTGGGGAAAGTGACCAGTAATTAGTCCACATTCCTCTGGACATATTATCACAGCCAGGTTTAGACTTTCATCTATCTTACCAAAACATATTGTCGTTTAAAAAGCAAAGAGCCAGCAGCATGCATGGAGTCAATCATATTTTGTGTTATTAAATTACATCCGACGTAAGACTAAAGCAAGAATAGGAGAAAGGCATTTTGTTTTTGAGATTAGTGACAGATCTGTTTTTTTTCCAGCTGGAATTAATAGTGTGTCTAATTTCCATGATGTCTAATTTGATCATTTCTCCTGATCCGAGGATGTATTTCATTGAACATCATTTAAATTCCATTGTTTTGACTAAGAAAGATGCATGGCCGTTCACTGTTTTCAGCACATAATCAGTAATGTGTAATTAGTGTAATCAATATTAGTGAAATAAATCCTCCCCATGCGGGAGCCTGTGGGCTCCCTGAGCAATAACAAGGTTAGAAAAACAACATAGTGCTTAACCATTTCCACACTGACATGCATGGAAAATAACATTTTCATAAGTGCTGAAGTTGAAAAGACTCCAGCATTAATCCTCTTTATTTTACCCCAAATCAACTGTCTGTTTTTTAATCATTCGCGCACAATTTACTCTTTCTGCTATCCTGTGTGCTTTCATCTTATCCTAAATAGGACAAAAGCTTGTTATGGTTAAAAGCGGTTGTCATTACTCTGTGCTTCCTGCCATCGCTGATGCCACAGTGGGAGTGATCTGAGTTGAGCATTGTCTGATCTGGCGTAGGCTGGTTTCCATCTGTCAGTAATAACGAGTGATCAGAGAGGAATTTCAAGTCTCTTCCTCGCCTCTCACATCTTGTGCGAACTCATTGGCAATTTGATTCTAAACATCTCAGCACAAATTGTTTGCTCGGTCTTAGTTCTACTCTCTTCATTGCTGCTTTTAAGATGCAGCAGTAATTTGCTTGGTACTAAAGGAGAGGATGTTTTTTTCTCTGTGTTCTACTTGTCTTGTTAACCTTGTTTGCCCGTGTTGTTGCAGTGCAAGGGTACTCAGAGGAAAATGCATTGAGTGAAGTGCTGGGGATCTGTAGGGAAATACCCTATGGGGTAGGACCTATTGTAAAAATTAGGATTCTCACTGGATTTAATGTTCGTGGTTTCACCTTGAATCCAAAATGACAACAAAATCACAAATTGCATATAAAAGAAGACTGTAGAACGGTGTTAACTGGGGCAAGGCAATGAGAATTGGACAGAGACGACTGCTCAGTGGGTTCTACCAAGGTGTGGAATGTGCTTAGTGAATACATACCCTCAAAATCTCACCTCGAATCAGTCATACCCTGACTGACAACTGCAGATGTAACTGTCTCCTGCTCGTGTTCCTTATATAACGAGAAGTGTTGCCTTTCCCGGTGCTCTAGCAGCTAAGAGCTGGTGAGGCAATCTGAGCAAAAGGCATGTTATACCCTTATCTGACAGCATGGGCCAGAGACACCTTCCTAACATGGAACCAACTGATTGCAACAACTCTTTATCTCCCACAGCCCCACAGTCACAGAGATCCAGACAGCAGACCCGACCCCCCCTCCCCCCTTGGGCAGAAAGCAAACCCATGCCTGACAACAAATGTTCATGGAGTTAGATTTTGATACATCTGGTCCTCAGCCTCAGGAGAAAGTAACAGCAATTCTTCTAGACATTCATTTCAGATATGTCTATATACAGGCAGGTGGGCACTTAATCGTGAGATTAAAGTGAGTGCAGTGGATAAGGATACAAAATGTGCACACAGACACATGCAGCCGGAGGGTTTTGGCATGGTCTTAAAGTCAAACTGAATCATAGCCCTGTATAGTTCCACAAATATTGAAACTAGAAATGTCTCAATCAATTTTTTTTAAAGCTTAAGTTTAACTGGGATAATACAACTCCTGTAATCAACGTGACGCAATCCGCCAGAGAGAAGACGTGGTCTCTTTGTTGTCGTTGTTGGAACTACAAAAACACTAACAACTAAAGCTGTGTGCCAAATCCATACCACATGCTAACTCTCTACTGTTTATACTATACACGAATCGTCATAGCATACTGTTTTAGCAGTTAGTATATAAAAAAATCAACAGGAAATGACACCTCTTAAGATTGACTCATTGATCTAATTGATTGACTTGTAGCGTTGGCGACAAATGTGAAGCTGCTAGCTGAATGTTTTATACACTGCTCTTTGCTAACGAGAAAGAAAGAGTCAGAGCTCAGCAAAATCTGTGTATTTTGCCAATCTGGGTGTAAGAGCTCAGAGTCACTCGCACAAGTGTGCAAAAATACATTCACACACTATAATTTTCACTTGCATGTGCAGCGGAGTGATCGCACTGTTGAGCCCGGCTGTTGTAAAGGAGAGCAGCTTTGCAACAGCAGGCTGAGGTGGACACAGTAGAGTACAGTAAAGAACGGATCAGATGTTTTTCCTCCTTTTCCAACAAGTAGAGTCGGCTATCAGCTGTTAGCAATTTAAGACGTCTGGTCCTTTACAACATTCAACATTTGGGAGGCCACATTGTTATAATAGCTTACACTCGAAAAGCATAAGCTTGTTAGCCTAAAGCTTACAAGCGTTAGGACTGATTCCCACTAGATGTTACTTTTTGTGCATGTTATTTCAGCTGCTTCAGTGTTTGTCCCGCATTATTGAAAGGAGATCTACTGTAGCTAGCATTAGCATCTCTCTTTCATAGGTCCAGTCGTGATGATGTTAAATGACCAGATTGTTGTTGTACGTTACCCAGTGATTTGAATTATGACAAAGAGTAACGTAGACTCATACCACATATGGGGCAAAGAAATGACGAACGTCGGACCCCCAGCAGGTTAACTGCCTGTTGGAACTGAAGTGATATTACACAACTTTTTTAGTGCCCACCAATCACACTACCTGTACAGATGAAAAATTCATGCCCGCTGGAAATTGCTAATGTAGGAGGTGCTATGACTGCAGAAAAATAAATAAATAATAAATACTAACCTACACTTCTTCTTTTTGGTAATCATAATTTTGACCAAAAAAGTACACAATTAAGTCAACACAAACACCATGGATATGTATGATTTCTTAGCATAAATTATTTTTAATTCCAGTTTGGCTTTAACTGACCCAGGATATTCATAGCTGTCAAACAGAGACAGCTAAAAAGATAAAGATTTTAAGCCAAAAATGAAGCTCTCACTCACACAACAGCTCAAACAACACCAGCTCTTTCAGTCTGATTGCATTTCTTCCCACCCACATGTTCTTTCGATAAGGGAATTTTAAGGCAAACTCAAATCAATTCATTCCCACACATGGGGCGCCTCACACACCTCACACCTCGTTGATGAAATTTACACTTGCCTTGGAGAGAAATGTTGCATAGAGAAGGAGGTGATTCTGATATTTGTGCAGGTATATGTAACTTAAAGCTGGCTAGCTTTCACTTTGTGTTTGTTTTTATGTATCTAGTACAAACTACACCCACACCTACAGTATCCCATACATCAACCCACCCTACACACATAAATGGAGAGCACACACACATACAAATACAACTAAATGAAAAAGTAGAGGAAAGCGTTGTGACGGACCTAAAACTGGACACAGATATTAAACCTGTGTGTATTCTCCTCAGGTGAATGTGTTGACAGGTGTTTTCTTTGCTGAAAGCGAGAAGCATGCAAAGGTGCCCGAACCAAAAGCTATGACATCTATCACTACATTTCATTAGTAGCTGGCTGTGTTTGTATAACCCCAGAGCTAAATACAAGCAGAGGAGTCAGCAGTGAAAACAAACCTTGCACAGATGGCCAAGAATGAAGGAAGAAAAAATAGCTTTCAGGATGTTGCTGACAGAGCAGACATAATTTATTAATACTGTACATATTGTATCCTCCTTCTAGTCTCAGTTTTTTCCCCGCCGTGTGTGTGTTACTCACACCACTGTGGAGCAATGGAGGAGGGGTATGTACAAAAATGATTTTTCTCTGAACCCAATGGTCAATTAATTCAAACAATACAGCTTTCATAAAAGAAACAGAGGCCAGACAGCTTTATTTGAGTTTCTGTCTGTGTAATAGCTTAAAAAATAGCTCTTTAAATTGGTTTGTTTGTTGTTTAATGGAAAGAAAAAAAGTTCAGAGAGCTCTTTGTTCTGTTTAGTTTCATGATGAAAGCCACAGCATGGCTGAAACTTGGTGCAGATACTTTTAATATGTTCTTTTGAAGCAGCCATGCAATAAAGAGTTTTAATTTTTTGCCCGAAGAGTGCCAAAGAAAGCTGATAAGGTCCAATGGTGAATGAATAAAACAGATTTATGTTTTTATTGTTATAAGGCAGGGACTCCCAACCAGAGGGGCTTATACTCCAGGGACTACTTCTGCAGGTGGCAGGGGGTGCGTGAAAAGACAGAGTAGAGTAGCTCAACCAATTTCAAGGAAGAATTACGATTTGATTAAAAAACACATATCCACAAATTGAGTCAGCTGTAACACCTGAACATTACGTGTTCCAACTGAGAGTGTGTGGAAACTAGTTAGCAAACGAGCAGAGAAGTCTAAACAGTTAGCTAATGTAATGGATAGTTAGGTAGTTGAGGTAGTTAGCTAAAAGTGATGAATAAATGGTGAATCGTCTGAAAGTAATGGATTTTCTGTTAACATATTTATTGTAAAAATGGCTGAAATAACTAAAAGTAATGGATAAAAGGTTAAAGTAGATAGCCGGGCAATGGTTAAATGGTTGAAACATCCAGCTTCTGCTACTTCAAGTGGTAGTAGTACAAATGCAAATTTACCTGAACACTGACAATTAAATTACATGAAAAAAATATTGCAAAAACACCAAATTTTATCTACCTATGAATGGAAGGAGTCTCTGTCTGTCTGTCCGTCGATTATCTTGACAACCGAGGACCCAAGGAAGTGCAGTGTCGAGTGCGAAGTTGTTTGGATGAGCGGTTCTCGAGAAGGATGCAAGCGGCAATACCGGAGCCCACACGATCAGCCTGTTCCGAAACGGGCACATTTAGAACGGGCACCGCACTAGTACAATTAATTGTAATAAACATCATTCAATTTAAAATGAATTCAAATGGACACATTCGGAACATTACAGGTGGTGTCGATAAAGGTGTACTTGAGTTAATCTGACATGGCTGTGGGGATACATCAGACAATAGTGGTTGGGAACCACTGCTATAAGGTGTATATTTGACATAAAAACTCATAGTGTAATTACCTGCTTATAATGTAATGTCAAAAACGACTGCGTTGACACCTTCGCTGTCTTTCAACATCTTCTGAAAAATGTTCTACGTCAGAGAGGGCTCATTGCATACAGCCTATCACAGCACATTACTTTTAGATTGACATGCCACTCAAAAACTCTTGACTGACATGACACCGCAAAGTGACAGACATGTCGCCATGTCAGCATTACTGCACTGTCAAGGGTGCAGAGACGGAATTGCTGCACGAATGACAAAATGACAATCTAGCCGGAAAGCTCTGTTTTGTTTTGTTTTTCGTGTGGAGAAGGCCTGTGTCCACCACATATAGTGAGTATGCTGTCATCAAAATACAGCAGTCTCAGTTTCTCAACGTTCCAGTTTACATCATCAGTCTCACACCCTCCATTGCTTTTTATTCTCCATTCATTGATTTGGGATACACAAAAAAATCCAAGTTTTTATTAGCCGCAGAAGCTCGTGCTTGCACTTTCTCCTACTCTCGCTCCTTGTGCTCCATCACCAATTTCTCCGTCTGTTCCACCTCTGCTCTCTAGCTCTCTTTCACTTTTCCATCACTCCATCTCTCTCCCCGCTTCCCCTCCCTCTATCTGTATGAAGCTGTTCCAGTGTGTGATCAAAGCACAGTACGCTAGAGTTCTTTCCTCCCTCTGTCAGAAGCAAAGAGACGGGGGAAACAAAGGCCCCACAGTAGTCTGCCACAAATAACCTCTTCACAGCACAGCACTCACACACACACACAAACACGTACATACCGACTCAGCCTATGGCAGGGGTAAGAAAAGTGAGTAAGGCAGATCTGTTCGAGAGCAGCAAGTGTACGCTGCCACTTGTTGGGTCTCTATAGTGATCCCCGGCATAAAAGGATGCAACTTCTAATTATCTCCTATTCACACCAAACCAATACGACACATAGAGAATGACTTGACTGATAGGGGAGTCGGCTGCCTGCTTTGTGGTGCAGAACGGGAATTTAAAATGTGTCGCAGCCTAAATAATAGCACGAGCTGCAAAGAGCCAAAATCAGAAAGCAAGGATATGCGGCTATGTTCCGACTAGAAACGCATGAAGTCAGAGGAGAGAAAACAAACAATTGTCCTTGGTTTTTTCACAAGGGTTACTATCACTGACCATCTTTTGTGTTGCGCATTTTTTTAAATGGCCATTCAGGGAAAGTGTGAATTATATTCCAATTTCCACTGGAGACAGGTCCTATAGAGTCTGTGGATAAGGTCTTTGAAGCAGCCACAGTGCACATCTACCGTGGACTTAATGTAAATATTGTAGGGATTTCTTTGACACTTTGTTGTTCTGAACTCATTTTCCGTCCGTCTCCCTCTGCACTCACATCCATCTGCACTCCAGTTGCCCTCCCTGAAACTCTCCAAACTCCCCTTCACACTTCAAACTGCCTATATCCTACATTATGCAATGTTTTTTTTGCATTAATCGGCAGCCAAATTCAGTCTTTCAGATCGGATGCCTCAATCCAAATGAAAACCTGCAGGTCCAAAAGCCTCTGACTGATGTTAGATCTGAACAGAGAATAGGAGAGGAGGCAATGGGCCCCACTTTGGTATGACTTGTTCCAATTTGGCCTCCAGCAGCGATGGAGCTTGATGGGACCTGTCTGTTGTTCTGTGTGGATGTTCATAACAGCCAATAATCTTTGGGCGGGTGATGCAGTCACTCAACTATAATGTGTAACTACGGCTTAAAAAAGGTCATCTGTTATGACAAAGAGGTGTAAGTCAGGTGCCCAGAAGCAGAGACATCATGAACTAGCAATTCACTAATGATGAAACACGATTCACATCAGTCACATCTTTCTTTTCTGTTTTATTTTTTCCCTCCGTATTGGTAGACTGTTAGGGATTGCGGCACTGTGACTCTACGGTTACCAAGTCCCTGCTCAATGTCTGGTAGGCAGCGGGGAAATTGTGTGGCTCATTATCCTCCATTAGGATTTTTGGCTGAATCAGTGTGGAGGCAGCTCTGGGCCGTATAATGAGCGTGGCTGAAATCACAGAGGACAGGCTGAAGCTAACAGCCTCACAGAGCAGGTGCCGCTCGAGCACAAACCACACTATTCTCTGCATCTCTGCCAGGACTGCAGCATAACACGCACATGTATGCTGTGCAGTTCCACAGAAATATACATATGCATATCCATGCCCACTCGTGCATGGATATCTCTGCACACGCAAACTCATGCACAGACAAAAAAAAAGTAGTGTTATGGATGCATGTAAATCAATATAGTCATGGGAGCAAGAATAAAAGCAAAAAGAACTCCATCTGACAGTAATGAACAGAGCCAGCCCAATGCTATAATGAGGCTGATGCTACCTGACATATCCTGCGAGGACTGTCTTCTTGCGCTTTTCTCTTTTCTGTCAGAAGAACACTGGCGCCACAGAGATCTCACTTACCCCTACTAAACACTTGTGTCACATAATAAACTTATCACAGAGCTCTCTCTGCCATACAAAGGACACCAGTTCATCTGTCTTGATTTCTGTCTCTTACTCTGTCTTTCTGCTACACAGGCAGAGGTTGCACTGAGATTGTTCTTCAGGGGTACTCTGGTATGTCCATGCCAATTAGGTGATATTGATGCGCTTTTCATGCCTCCAGTTTATTCTTATGTAGCTCGGAAGTGAATGTAAAAGTAGTTTTCTCTCTGTCCCTCTCATTCTGTTTATCTCACTCTGCTCACATCAACAAATGGGATTTTGTTTTGGCCCCAAATATACATTTTGCCGGAATGACAGCAGCTTAGAGTTCTATCGCACATTATCACACCTCCGACACTGGAGATTTAGCTCCATTAACCTTCTCAGATTTTTAAATGTTATCAGCAAATTGTTTCCATGCTGTGGATTAATCTCCTGTTTTGTTCATAATTGGTTTTTATCTGGCCCATATCTGTTTGAACAGCTATTTGGAAGCGTCTATGGATATAGTTTGTATAGTCGTTGTTTATTTGAATGAAACACTGCAGTTACAGTGTTTGAATTACAAACATAATTGACTGTGGAACATGAAATTGACTGGTCACTACACTTCTTCCCCAGACAGTGATTGTCCAATCATGGTTTAGCAACCATAGCGGGTCTGTCAAGCTTTGGATTTCTCCGCAAACAGTGCGTTTGTCTGCTCTGACACATGTCTGGCTAGCTAGCTTACACCAGTAACCTAACCCAGTATTACTTCTGAGGCCAGACACATTTCATACTACATTATATTGTGGGGTTTCAGTTACGTTAAACCAGCTCTATGGAGTTTTTAACTGGTTAGGAAACAGTCTCAATTTAATACTGATGCCTCTTTATGACCTACATAAGCAAACGAGACCAACAGCAAGAAGATTGGCTATTTCTATTAGTTTCTAATAGTTATTCTTAATGCCTGCCACTGGGTCGGATTTTTCTGCAAAATCAGATGAAACGGTACTGGGGTTTGCTCTGGCTGAATTCGAGTTGCTTCAGCTGCTAACTGAAGGTCCATCTCTGGAGTTGCCGCCCCCTCCCCCCCTCGGCGAAGTAGTCTCCTTGCAGTGGGGAGTGAGGCGGAGGGAACATGTAACCTAACGTTAGGTGAAACACTACCACTTTTGTCCACAAGGACTGCCAAAATCAACACAAAATGAAAAGTTCCATTGAGCTGCTTTAAAAAAGCCCCCACGACTAGCACACCCGCAGTACAGTATTTCTCCACTGAATGGAGGATCAGAGTGCAGGCTGACATTAGCAGCTGTCCTGCTGTATTTGGGGAAATCTACACTCCAGCCCAGACAAACTCATTATCCAAGATAATGAAACGTCTACCAAACACATCCTAAAAGCCTCTTCTCTTTTAACTAGGGTGACCATATTTTCAAACCCCCAAATCGGGACCCTTAAATGTACCACACGTTCATGCACGCTTATGCATGCACCATAGGCGTTTTCAT
>NTHP01000145.1:676343-688089 GCA_003416845.1 Oplegnathus fasciatus
CATGAATGCAGCATTTTCGTTGCCTTGACAACAACACAGTGATTGATTGACACGCATACAGACAAATCAGTGTTGAATTCAGGCAGTGCATTGTTTATGTTTTTATATTGGGTTAGGTAATAATGAGTGGGACAGAATATGATAAATGAATATGTAAACGCTGAAAACAAGTATAATATTATAATTATTATTTCAATTGTGCTGAAAACCAAGAACAATTTGGTTGTGAATGTTGAAAACCGGGACATTTTAGTGTTTTACAGATATCTGTCGGGACTTGGGACACCCAGCTTGAAACCAGGACAATCCCGCACAAACCGGGACCTCTGGTCACGTACTTTTAACATTAAAGGTGAAATGTACTGAAAATATGAACGAGAATGTAAGCTAAACAGTAGACAGGGTTATAGCACAATGAAAAGTTTCATTTCATATTACATTTGTCCATATCATTCTCACAAGGACTGGGCGTAGGGACAGCAATTAAGGGGGGTGGGGCTAAGCTATCAGTCAATTGTTTATTTTCTTGCCATAACAGGAAAATGGATTTTCTTTCAGTTGTTTTGCATTAAGACTACAGGACTAATCGCTTTAAGGCAAATATGTACGGTTCACATGATACACAGAATGTTTCATGACAGTGGACACTACATCCTCTTGTCGACTGCGGCCACCACAGCCCATCGCCCCACAGCTCCTTCACTGTGGCAGAAAACCGATCATCCATTGCGATACCTCCCTGTCTTTGTTGGCTGTGGGCTTACAGACTGAGGCAGAGACTGAGGCATTCTGTGGAGGAGCTTAGGCTGAGATCTGTTCACTAGCTCAGCCATCTAAGTGCTACAGATGACCCACAATATGCTAGAGTGCCCGCAGGGGAAATAAAGCTTCCAGACATGAGACTCCATCACCACTGCGCTCAAGTGAGGGAAATGGAGGGGCAGAGAGCGTTTAACCATGCTTGCTTCACTGGCCTCCCGCGTCTTGTTAAAAGCCGATGGCCACTTATGACAGAAGGGATAGCCGGGATGATGAAATGTAATGGGCCAAGAGGAAAGGGGCTTGGCTGAAGAGGTCTGGGAAGTGAGGGGGAAGAAGATACGAGAGCGGATGGGAGATTTGAATGGTCTTAATAGAAAGACGGGGAAAGCTATGCTGTGCCCACACGTAGCTTCTGTGTGTGTGTGTGTGTGTGTGTGTAAAAAGTGCTGCCTGAAGGGCTTTGTTGTGAGGATGAAAAAAAAGTGGATATGCTGCTTGTTTCAATCACAACACTTACTTTACCTGGTGTACTGCTGTACAGTATGTGATCCACCACTTAGATTGCTGCAGATACTAGATTATTTTCAGCAGCATTTGCTCTCTACAAAAAACTATTTGTTCACCAGCACCTTCTTCATGTTCGATGCTGGGTGAAACGTATATCCAGCCTCTCTGTGAGTCGCTCTGCCAACAATGTGAAACCCTATAGGGGCAAGATATAAAGAAAAAAGTGCCTGTAGCAATATATGTACAAGATAATGTGTGCACTGTTTAATGAGACAACATTTGTATGACATAATATCAACATTTTCCAAATCCTAATCTCATTTGTTTCAAGAGTGATGCGAGAAGATCGATACCAAACTCATGTCTGTGTGTGAAATAGGGAGCTGAGGCCAGGACATGGTTAGCTTAGCTTAGGACAAACACTGGAAGTAGGGGGAAACAGCTAGCCTGGCGAAAAACCACAGAAAAGTAAAAATGACAATTTGAGGTTTTACAGTTTTACTTACATGTTGCTATTATTTCTTGACACAGAGGTTTATCCATACATCCAGTACTTCTGTGTGTGTCTAGCTACAGCGTGGGATGTCACAAAGGTGGGTGAGCACAGGTTTTATCAGAGTTCTCTGTACAGCCACAGTAGGTATAGGTGTTACTAACAACATTAATGATGGCTCTATTAAGTGTCCCAGTTAAGTCATGAAAGTGTGACAGCGTGCATAATACCACGACCTTGAGACCAAAGCAGCTAAATGGAATTCAGCCATCATTATCATGACATCAAAATGCATCAAAAAGGCTTATGGTACCAAACAGGGCGGGAAATTAGCACTCGCCACCAGCCAAATGCTGGTAAAATATGAAAGTTGCTAGTAGATTTCAGACACAAAATAATGATTTACTATTGAGCGGCAGGTGAATTTATCCATCAGCGGCTGGTAGATTTTAAAAAGCTAATTTCCCACCCTGGTAACAAACCTGGCAAACCTCACTGTGACAAGACTCTGGACAGCTTATGTGCACAGTCACAGCGCCTACATTTCTGTTTGTGCACAGATTAATTAGAGGTTTGGGTAGGTGTTTTTTTTTTTTTTACTTTGGCTAGCTAGTTTCCCCATGCTTCTAGTCTTTATGCTAAGCTAGGCTAATCACCTCCATCGCCTCACTCTTCAAAAAACATGATTTTCATATTGTTTGGTTTATAATGTTGAACAAATGTCATGCGTTAGACCCTGTTATTTGATTTGCGTACCTACAAAGCACAATATCACTCCTTATCTTATGTATCACGTTATTGTGAGTGCTCACTTTAGACAGAACTGGTTCCCACTGAGTTCCACATGGGTTGCATGGAGTCAGATTGTCAGAATACACATGTTGGCAGGGCCTTGTTGGTCGTTACCCTGCTGTGAGAAGGTCAGCGCCTCGCTGTTCCAGAAAGCTGTGCAGCCTCCTCTGGAACCAGTCCCGTCCTTATCAACATGCTTGGTATCCACTATTTGTGACAGGAGGATGTGCCAATTTTTCTCTTGTTCTTTTAGAATAAATTCCCTCTCGAGTATCCAGTACCAGGTAGGACATAGGCTAATACTAGTTTGTGTGTAAGGAGGGAGCAGAAACAGAGAGAGACAAGATGAGGCCTGAACCAAATCGTATATGATTTTTTAACAAACAAATGTACCCGCAACCACACTGCATCTTTTATTGTGCTACCCCGTGTCCTCACTCATCCTCCACTGTGCCCACTGTTCCAACATCAAGAGGAAAATTCCATTCGTGAAATGGGAGATGTCTTCCAGCGAATGCATCCTTAGCCAGCCTTTGGCCTTAGCTGTGTTAGCCTTACAGGAAGAGATGAGGCAGCCTTATCACTGCATTTCTTCAGTGTAGCGCTTGCAGCATATGTCCAGGATTAGGGTGATAAAAAGTGCAACTATCTCCTCTGTGATTTGGAGAGAGAGATTTCTGTAACTAAAACTAAATTTAAGATATTTGAGTCTTTAAGTTAATTCAGCTATTCCTCTGATGAGAGGAGAGATTCATTATTGCGAGAATAACAACAATCAGGCAGAGGATTTCTTTGTCTCAGTCAATTAACTCTCACAGCCTGCTGTAAATTACCATGGAAATGTGAGCTCCATTCACTAAATACTTGAGAAGTCAACATCAAAACATAGCAAGGATGACGTTTCAGTAGGTGTCGCACTTTAAAATGTAACATGTGATGTTCACATTGTACCAAACAATACCACTTAGTGTAGTCTGAGTAAACACGGGAAGTGTGGGAGTGAAACTGGGAGAGAGACTGTGGGCTGTACAGGAGGAAGTAATAAAGTCATTTGTGAAATGTTTCAATACACATGGTTAAAAAAGGTGCAACTCATAACAGAATAACAGAACAATTACTTTATTTTTACCAATGATTATGCTTACAAAGTGTATAATAAGTTTTTTTTCATAATAACTAAACTACTAAACAAACTAAAGTACTACAACAAGAGAATTAAATCAGTAAATTCAGTGTCTGAATGCAGCGTCTCACAAATTAAATGTATTTACATCTGGATTGTCCCTGTATGAGTCTATATGCATGTCATAATACTGCACCAGTGGCGTGTCCAGACCTTTTTGACTGGGGTGGTCCAAGTGGGGCACTGACTTATGTAGGGGTGGCATGAAGTACATGCGCACTGCGCACACACACGGACACACACTCACATCGGAATAGCTTTAATTTGCCATTTCCGTCCGCACTACTCATATCTACTTCAATTACTAACATTACAGTATCTTACAGTCTCTTATGTTCCTGTTTAAAATTCTAATTTAAAAGATAAATAGACAGACCGATCACAACACGACAGAGTGGCACCATACAAATGTAATATAAAGTAACAGTAACAGTGTAGTACCAAGTACCAACAAAATTAAAATAAATAAGCCCGTGTACACAAAATATTGTACTGACAAAATTGTGCGAAACTCCTAAAGTACAAATCTCTGACAGGAAATGTGCTTCAGTAAAATGTCACAGAGGCCCAAGATACATTCGTTAATTACAACCGTCCTGGACATTACAAATAGTTTAATTTTCTTGTTCTTGTGTAGGCTTGAAGGCACTTTAATAAAGTTTTTAAATATTTTCTAAACAAAAGTCTGGTTTACTCGTCAAACATTTGGTTTGAACAAAGGTCCCGCCTCTGGCTGGGCAGATAACCAATCATAGTTTAGGATAATGGGGTGGCCCTGGACACGGCCCCTGTGCTGCACCTCTGCCCTACTATTAATATGTATACTTTTTTTTCTCTTTTTTGAAACGATGTTGTTAATACCATCAGTATGTGTACTGCAGATTTGAGATTGACGCTGTCATATTTCCATGTGTGATCTTTCATCAATGGAATAATAGTGAAAACTGATCAGTATGGGTAAATGGTACTGAGAGATCCTTTTAATGTTGATATTCAGCTACTTGTGTCCCTGCTGTATAGTACAGTATATATAGTAGTAGTAGTATATCTACACTCAGAGCATGGGTCAGACTTTGATCTTTGACATCATGTTTTTCAGTTGCTATGACATCTTATTGTATTTTTAAATGAACAACTTTCAGTGATTTAAATGACTGAATATGTTTTGATGTCTTGACTTCATTGAGTCGCTTTATGCTGCAGTGTTGCCTGTATTTTATCTGTACTTTCTGAAAGTTCATTACTGATCAACAGCTGCTCTCGACATATTATTAATGATTAGCTATGATTGGTAAATACAATGGTGTTTCTTTACTTAGTGGGGCACATGACTGTTAACTCTTGGCTATAATAACATAGCAGTATGGTAAGTATAATGTTCATTCGATGCAGTTTGGAACCCACAGTGACACAGCCGCAGGATTGTTTTAGTGCTGTGGGTCAGGAGGCGTCCAGTGACGTCAGTTTGATGGAGGTGTTTGGAGGAGGCACGTGGAGTGATAAGTGGGGCTGAACACAGAGATCACAGAGTGATTCTGAACACATTCTGACATCTGTGGTCCTGAAACAAAGGACTACGAGGCAGGATGATGTCAGGCTGCATAAAGGGATCATTCTGTATTTCTACTGTACGCCCGGAGTTTAAGGGCCAGCAATTCAATCAATGCCTTTCACCTTGTAATTAGAATGCATTCGTTCCCAGCATTAATCAACACTAGCTGTTTATAGAGAACTGGTCCATGCAGCAGTTAACCACATATGACTATGTTGGTTGATCAGGAAGGTGCTTCATTAATTCCTGATGTACTTCATCATGATTCATACATTAAGCGTTACAGATTTATCAAATTTTTCTTAAAATAAGTATGTGTGTCTGCTATTGCCACTGCCACCTCCAACTGTTACCCCTCATGAGAGTTTGTGCCATCTTTCTGTTTGAGGAGACAGCTCAGGGACTCATAATCTGTGTTCAGCTGTCAAAATGATTTATCCAGCCAGCTGCAAACATATGGACTTAAGTGTGTGTGTGTGTGTGTGTGTGTGTCATGTGAGTTTTTCCATGTATGTGTCTGTGTGCAGTTAAGTGCACTATACTGTGTATGTCAGTGCAAAAGAGCAGCATTGGGATAAAAAAAAAAAGAAAAAGCTGGAGCTGGTGAATGCGCTCATCCAAAATATTTTCACTTCACATGAGCATGATTGTAATTTCAAGCTTCTCAGGGAGTCATCATGTGGCGCATTGACTGGGGGGAGATAACTGGCCAGGGCGAACATACGTATCCCTGTTCTATTCTATCTACCCTTCCAGCCCGCTGCTCCTACAGTGTTTATGTGTGTGTGCGTGTGTTGTGTTTGCATGATCGCGGAGAACAAAACGGAGGCAAACATAAAAAGGAGAGCTTATTGCTGTGAATGTTTTATGCATTGCACATAATGACACGGTGTCATATCTCTCCCCCCTAGTGGATACCTGCTGTCACATCTTCAACGAGTGTACACACAGATATCTGCCGTCCCCACAGCAAAGCCAGCTAAGCCAGGTGCCCTTGCTCCCAAAGATAAACCCCTAAAGCTTGAATGACAGGTGGAGCACTTTGAGACCACACACATGCGCGCGCACACACACCAACAAACACACACACACACACACACACACACACCATTTCTCACTCTTTCTGCCTTTCTTTTCTCTTCCCCTCTATCTATCTATCTACCCTCTCCTCTCTCTGGGCTCAGCTGGGTCACTTCTGATTCTTTTAATGCAGCAGAAGCACAGATGTCATCCTGTCACAGCATTTGTCTATTTGTCATTATCGTAACTAACAGCTGGTACTTTCCCTCACATGTAAATTATTTAATAATAAGAAAAAAACACGTGTGCTAACATGAACATCAAAGTTTTCTCAGAACTATTAAACTTTTTTTTTTTCCCCTGCAGGACAAGCAATGATGTGAGATCCCTCGATCTCTGAGGGGCGAAGTGAAATAGGAGGAAGCGCTGCTCGGAGCTGAGAAAACACACAGTTGATAGACTACTGCGAGAGATAGCCGAGTAATAGCAGAGGAGAGATAGCCGGGTCTTGTATGTGTTATCAGGGGAGAGTTTAAATTGGGTTAAAAGGACGTGAGCCTCTGGACGAATTTTAAATGATGCACCTGTGTGTAGTTGAGTGATAGTACTGATCATTACATTGTAGCTGTCCTTTCTGCTGTTTTATTTGGGTGGGCTGTACAAACTAATGTAAACACTTTATGAAATGGATCATAGTGCAATTGTGTGGTATGTCGGTAATATCCCTGCTGTCACAGTTTTTCTCCATCGTATACATACAAAAAATTGAACTATGCACACAATTTTAAAAACCTGAAGCTCATGTGTCAACAACAAGACCACAGACTCCTAAACTCTAAGCACAGTTCCATTGTTTTCACTCAAATAGATATTCTAAATCACACTTTTGCAAAACACTAAGCACAAATTGCATCATGTAGCACACTTTGTTCACCTGGAAAACACTGGCCTTCAAAATGTCTAATTACCAATTGGTCTCACTCACGTCTCACCTGTTCAACCTCAATCGGCAAAACTCTCCAATCATGTGTCAGAACATAAAAGAGAAAACATGTAGATCTGTTTCACCACATTTTATATTTTTATTTTTTGTAGGCCTACAGAAAACAATTTTTTGCCGTCAGTTCAGTCAGCTGAACATTTGACTGTATTTCAGTGACAAATAAATATTTGCTTTGTTACTTTTTTGTATTTATGCATTGATTTCATCATTAACATCCCCAGAAAGACAGTCTAAACATTTTCTTACTGTAGTGTTTCTCATTTTACATATCAGTGCAATTAATGTGTTTTTGCCAAAATAGGCAACATTTGTGTATTCTCAGAACTCTAACAATGTTGCATTATCAACTATAAGTTTACAGTGTGACTCTGGGAAGCTGGGTTGTGAGTTTAGCCCAATTGGAGCTCATTGGATAGACAATGTGCATTGTATCCTATGCTGATACAATGATTGTATCAATGCAATATTTATATGATATATTCACAGTTTTGTATTACAATATGGCAAGTCTTTTTACTGTATGCACCATAAAATTGCAACCTATTTTGGGACAAAAAAACCTTAAACTTTAAAAAAGGAGAAAAGGGAAACAATTTCTACACTATTTTATACATGTGAATATGTAATAGGGCCTCATGAAGCCAAAACATACATAAACAGTATTCTGATGGTAGTGTTTTAATCACACCAGTGTTTGATTGATGCTCTGAGAGAGATATTCATATGATAGCTGTGTGTATGCAATATGTGGAGTTTTGACAAAATGGTTCACTCTTTTCAGTTTTGTGTTTGTGTGTGTAGTTTCAGGAAACGTGTTTAAACAACAGGGAAAAACTGTAATTTCAAACTATGACCACTGCTCCTCTGTGTCCATTGTCAGTGTTTGGCATACGCTGTCATGAACATTGTCAAATCCACCTGACATTCTGGTCTGTATGGAAAATATTTATTGTTTGGATGAGAGAGAAAAGAAGGTATGACATTACATATACCAGCAAGGCTACAGACATTTTGTTGAATTATACCCCATGATGCACTTCAGTGGTGTCAACAGCAAATGTTTGTTTTAACACCAATAGTAGACCGAGTTAGAAAATAAATATTTGGCTCCCAGATGTAGAAAACAGAAGTAAACAGCAGTTGGTTGATGAGATCAGGACAGAACCCCGTAGGAGTCAAATCAAACTCCAAACAAGAGCAACTCCTGTGTTACGCAGGAGTGACAGGACTACTGAACAAAGTGACACCACGTGTCAAGTCACATGATCACAATGCAATGCACACACACACACGACAATGCTCTGCTGACATCTTTACCCTGGTGGTTTCACAACAATTCGCACATCCATTCATGTGGATCTGATGACTCTGTTACACGAGTCCCATGTGACCTAAACAGCTCTCATGTATTATCAAGGCGCAAATCACCACGATCATCCACCACTCAGTGGAACTGACATCGGTTCTTGATTAACACAACATCTTATTCAGTCCGGTATCCCCAGCTATTATGTTCATATTAGATGATTCTGCACCTCAGATGCCAACGTTCAGTGCCGCCAAGTACTGTGTCCTTTTTGTAGTTTGGGGTGGTGGATGGGCGTATAACATGTCTGACTTTCATGCAGGATACTGGAGCTTACGTCCCTTAACAGACCTGCAATTAACGTTTGTCTTTTTATTAACCGTAATCATGATCTTTTCCTAACAGTGACCAGTGTTTTAGTTGCGTAACCCTAATTATTTGTCATAACCACGATCCTATCCCTAACTTCACCCACAACAAAGTTCCCATGCGCAGATATTGTAGAGAGTGAGGATTTTAAAAAGATTGGCCTTGAACGTACACACACACAAAAACAAATTTGATTGGCCCTCGCATTGGCCATGTGTGCGCTGGATGATGTTTAATGTCTACTGTCCCATGATCAACCTGTCAAATTTCATGCAAATGCATTCTTGACTTTTTCATTTACTGAGACAAACTGTTAGGATGGGATGTGGTTAGCATTATTATAATACTCAATACTGAGAAAAACATCCGAAAACCTGATCATGATACCTTAAGATCCTGTGAGTGAGCCAGCGTGGCAGAGGAGACGGGGGGGTGCAGGAGACCTGAGGGGAAGGTGAGGTGACCCATGCTGTGGGTCAAGCATGGACTCACACCCCGTAGCACTGGCTAGAGAAAACACCACTAATCTGATCAGAGTAGGTCAGGTCAAATATATGCGCACACTCTCAGGCACACTCACTGACAAGTACACTCCAGCAGTCACATGCACGCACACACACATGCACGCACACACACACACACACACAAGCCCACACACAGCTTACTCATAGCTTTGGCAAAGGTGCACAGGCTGCTCACAGCATTGGCAAAATGACATATTCAAAGGCGTGAAAGAGGGGGAGAGTTTTGGAGGAGGGGGAGGGGGTATCAACGGATCATTTGGAAACATCTGGGTCCACAATCAGTATCTCCCTCCCTCTAATTAACTTCCCCTGCATCCTCATTTTTCCTCTCCATCCTGTCCTTTAAATCTTGCAGCTTTTCCACCATCAAATCTCTCCTCTGCTCTCCATCACTTCACCTTCCTCCTCCCCTCTTCTTCTTCTTCTTCTCTTTCAATGCACGAGAGGCCCATGTTTCGCCGGTTTTGGCTCTAATGGAACCATCTCAAATGCAGAAGCACACAAGCACGAAAGAAAAAAACAAAAAAAAACGCAACAGGAAGACACAAATATACACACATGGTTTGATGTAAGGTTGGTTTCTAATGCCATCGTCATGGTAACGCTCCCTCGCTCCTTTGCTCGCACAAACGAACAGAGCGCATATCCCAGGAATCTGAGCGGATTCTTATGTAACTACACAACCCCACGCACGTATAAAGAGACAGACAGAAAGACAGACGGGTAGATGGGAGTGAGTCAGGGCTAGACCACATAGTGAGAGCATCTGTCATCAACGTTATACCTTTCACTGTGACAAGAACAGTATGTACCGCTGTGTTACTTCAGCCTCATTATAAGACACACTCCAGCACACACGTGCGCACACACCCACACACACACGCGCGTGCACATCAGAGGCTTCTTCAGTGCTTCACTACATAGCAAGAGGTGGAAATAGCTGTTTAACTAGACATGGCAACACCACTGGCTCGTGTATCAGCATACTAATTACTCGTTTTCCTCCCTGAGGGCGTTGTACATGGAGATGGTGTTGGGTAAGAGGGGAGAGGAGGGCTGGAGAAATGAGAATGGGGTCAGTAGAGGCATCGCTGTAGATATAATGAAGTGACTGGTAATTTCTCGTGGCAGAGCAACATGGGAGGGAATCATGGAGGAAATGAAATGGGAGATAACGACATGTGCTGGCCTATTTATACCCAGTGTATGGGTTTAAGTGTGAAGGAATGAGCAAAGTGCAAGTGTGAAAGCGCATGAGTACATGGCATCCTGTATCAGACTGTTTGGGAAAGGGAGGGCGTTGGAGTGTTCCAGGACGCCGCTCTCCACCTCCTCGGCCACTTGTTTACCTTATGCACGGAGAATTTCATCTGTTGTTTTTCGTCTGCCTTGGCGCTGCAATGATACATTCGTATGTGTGGTTGGGTGATGCATTGCTCTTGCATGGTGCTTAATATACCAGATGCCTAGTGTGTGATTTATAACAGGATGCCAAATGGGTGAGTAGGTTCAGAGAGGTCTGATTAAAGCCTCATGTTAATAGAGTAGGTGAGTTTCCACCAGGTTGATCTAAAGGGCAAAGGTCAGTTGTTTTTATTCAGCACAATTTTGAGGCACACAGACATCAGCCTTTACTCGCTGCAAAAGTCAGTTTGCTTCTTTTTACACATAATGGAAGTGGGTTGCAACTCGCTCACATGTTCACATTTAGCAGCCTGCAGAGTTTCCACAAGGGGGAGCTGTTCAGTCATTGTCAGACCAGTTGTACACATGCCAACACCTGCAGGAAAGGAAAGTAACAGCGGCAAAGGTTTGGACCTGCAGCTACAAGGCAGATTTATAGTTGTGCATTAAGGGGTTATAGCCAGGAGTTCCTCCTCATAAATGTAACTATTCCCGCCCTTGCACCGTCGCACTTATCACAAAGCGAATGAAAGAATGCAAACACAGTTCCTGTGGGGAATACAATTAAAGGGCATTGCATCCATTTAGCGTTGCAGTGGTGATATCAACAAGAGATATCCAACTAAACTATAAATCAAAACTGAGGAATCTACAGTGGGACTCCCATTAACCCTTTGCATCAAGTATAACTCCAGCAGTATTTAGTATAGATATGTCTATAGGCATGTAGCACTCCAGCTGCTGTTTTTCTGTGTGTGTGTGTGTGTCTGGGAAACGGAAAACACAATCCAAACACTAAATATTAGGTTTTGAAGAATTTGTAAAAAAAAA